>RJWJ010009910.1:0-22500 GCA_004363605.1 Indri indri | reverse complement strand
GTATATGTAACACACAATTAGATTATTTTTAGTGAATAAAAAGTTGTTGGCACTACCTTTAAAAGGTTTCACAATATCCTCTTCTGAGAAAACCATTTAGTTATGCCTTCACACATAAGAAAACATATGTGCATATAAAATATTCAAGTATATTCATATTATACATTTTTAAAATAAATACATTGTAATCTTGGTTATAGTAAATTCTTGAACAGACCTTAGTTTTGTAAATTTAAATTCATGATTGATCCGCCACCATTGCCCATAGAATAGTTTCTAAAAATCCTGATTCAGGAATCATAAATAAAGCAGTTATTATTTTAACCTGTTGACCTGTAATGCTAAAAAATATTTTTCAGAATCAATAAATACACTTGAGCATGCTTTTAAAATAAAACCTGAACAGCCATTTATATTTCCTTCTTGCCTTGTGCTTTTCTCTCTTTGCCTTCCTCATTTTTTTTTTTTAATCTAATTGGGTTTACTTTCTTTAAAAAAGTAAACCAATTCTGCTGTGGTGCGAATTTCAGTACACTTGTACATTTTATTCCCTTTAATAGCTTAATTATAGAATATAATCAATTTAATATACAGGTTTTGAAATATTGCCATTGATGCGCAACAAGGAAAAAAGTAATACAAGCTTGACATTTTAAAACACTAGCATTGAAAGACTTTCACTTCTAATTGATTTTTAAAAGAGTTCCCTGGAAAAGTGAGCTCAGAAATGTTTATAACGGCTTTGGCAACATTCCAAAATGTTTACCACAAAGCGTAACTCAGCAGTTTTTGAGTTCTATCAACTAAGAAAGATGTGTCCCATAATTGGCTTAATTCATGTTGATATTGAACCCCCGCCCACTCCCCCAGACATCATCTTTTTAAAGACATAAATTCTCAAAATGATTACTTCAAACTAAGAAGTGTTTTTACTTTTGCCAATCAGGGAGAAATTCATAGCAAGAAAGTTCAGGATGAGCAAAGGGTATATCTTTTACATTTTTCTGAAATTATATATTTTCTCTCCTCTCCCCTGTATAATCTATTGGCCTTCAAAACTTTGTTTAGTAAAGCTGACAAAAAGATAATGCATTTTAGATATTTTAATATCATAGTCTCCTTATAGTTTATCGTCAGTATGAAAAACTTCCTCCGATAGCTAAAAACTTAATGGATATGACATCCATTCTATTTTTAACAAGTGAGCAGACCAAAATATAAGTAACATTGACCATGGCAATTATTTTAAAAGGCTATTGCTGAGTATTTCAGGAAAAATGATTCTGTTGACTAGTTGTTTGTCAGTTCCTGTACATTTTTTTATTGATTGCTTTTGAATATATAGCCCCGTGATTGATGCCAAGCCTACTTCCTGTGAGTGAAAAGAGATCAATTTACACAGAATATGAATATACAAGCTTTATTTAGATCTCTACTTTCTAATATTAGTTTTGTAGTGTGCTGTTTCTTTGAAACAAGTCATAGAGTGGTTGGAAACTTTGTAAACCATTTTATTCTTCAGAGTCTTTGGTTAACTCTGTGTGATTTTTCTCAGATGTGATTCAGCACAATTATGTGATATTTCAAAGTATGATCAGCCAGAATGAATCATTTATTTGTAAGCATTTCTTTTTGAGATGAAGACTGTAGCATAATTGTACAACATCTACTTACTCCTCTAGGAATCTGGAGTGATTTGTGGTTTGAAATTTCTGTATCATAAACTCATGCACTGCAGGCAGTATTACATTTAGTCAATAACCAGGGATTCTGATTAGTTGGATATAAATCACTAATGTTGAGAAATAAAGGTGACAAAAACAATGAATAAAAGACAAATGAATTGATAAAAACAGGTAAGGAAGTCATCCAGTGGACAATATTGCCTGATTTGTCAAAACAATCCATTACCCAATGCAAGTTGCTTCTGAGAAATAGATTTGCATGAAGATGTTGTCCTTCAATATCAAATTTACATATTTTTTCAAAAATTGCACCCTAAAACTATAGTAGAAGCAAATATTAAATGTCATCATGCCCTCACTCTCTTTGTATATGTTACCCACATGCCTACTTTTTCACTATTAGGAACCCAGTTCCCTATTTTTTTTATTTAGATTGAAACAAAACAAACCAAAAATCTCTGCACATGATGCAGTTGGTTGTAATTTTAATTTCCTTATGCCACAAATAATTTCTCCATATAGTTATATTTGACCCCAAATTCCAAGATGCATACACACCTAATCTTCACACCTCCAGCTTTCCACTCATGTGCTGATTTCTTTTTCTGTTAATCTTCATACTGCTCCAAATATGTTGGCACTCTATATGTGCTGGTGAGTCTTTGGGGGTAAGGAGAGAAAGAGATCATGTCAGTGAAAATCGGAAGACAACAGTGCCTTGCCATTCAGAATTAAGAGCATACAATCTGATGCCTCGCTGCTTGGCTATAAAACATGGCTCTCTTTTTTACTACTGTTTTGACATTTAGAAAGTTTTTTTTTGGTAATTTTTATAGATTTAGGGGGTACGGTGCAATTTTGTTACATGAATATGTTGTGTAGTGGTGAGGTCTGGGCTTTTAGTGGACCCATCACCTGAACAGTGTACATCGTACCCATCAGGTAATTTTTCCTACCTCACCCCCCCTCCCACCCTCCCACCTTTGGTGTTTCCAATGTCCACTACCCGCCCACCCGCGCGCCCCTGCCGCCCCACTGCCTATGACCATGAATCCCCATAGCTTAGTTCCCACATACAAGTGAGAGCATGTGGTATTTGGTTTTCCATTCCTGAGTTACTTCACTTAGGATAATGGCCCCAGTTCTACCCAACTTGCTGCAAAAGACATTATTTCATTCTTTTTTATGGCTGAGTAGTACTCCATGGTGTAGGGTGTGTGTGTGTGTGTGTGTGTGTGTGTGTGTGTGTGTATGTGTGTGTGTATGTATGTGTGTGTGTGTGTCTGTGCCTGTGTAGATCACATTTTCTTTTCCCACTCTTCCATCAGTTGATGGACATTTAGGCTGATTCTCTCTCTTTTCTATTGTAAATAGTACTGTGATAAACACAGAGGTGTGGGTATCTTCTTGATATAATGACTTCTTTTCCTTTGGGTCAATACTCAGTAGCAGGATTGCTGGATTGAATGGTAGATCTAATTTTAATTTTTTGAGAAATCTTCATACTACTTTCCGTAGAGGTTGTACTAATTTACATTCCCACCAAGACTGCATAAGTGTTCCCTTATCACCACATCTGCACCAATATCTATTATTTTAAAATTTTTAATAGTGGCCATTCTGACTGGAATAAGGTGATATCACACTGTGTTTTTAATTTTCATTTCTCTAGTGATTACTGATGTCGAGCATTTTTTTTTTTGTATGTTCATGTCGTTTGCCACCTTTAATGGGACTATTTGTTTTTGGCGTGTGTGTGTGATTTTTTTTTTTTTTTTTTTTTTTTTTTTTTTTTTTTTTTTTTTTTTTTTTTTTTTTTTTTTTTTTTTTTTTTTTTTTTTTTTTTTTTTTTTTTTTTTTTTTTTTTTTTTTTTTTTTTTTTTTTTGCTCCTGACTTAGCCTCTCTGAGTCTCAGTTTTCTCATCAATATCATAGATATAATCATTTAAAACATTCCATAGAGCACTTTGGGGATTATTTGGGTTAAATTCGCTCTCAGAACCCTGACACATGGTAAGCACTATACTAAAATTTCTTCAGTAGGAAATAAAGGTGTACACATACACACACATTCATATAATGTTTTCTAAAAAGCTGAGACTTTCCAGTATCCTCAGTGTCTCAACATTAGTTGAAACCATACGTAATACTGCCTCCTGTACATACCCTCAACATTCCTTACTTAACCAGGATCTTCACTAGTTGATCCTGATTTAATATTTATTTAAAGGGTATCTTATTAATTATTTGCTATACTCTGAGCCTAGTGTCAAGCTCAGGAAATATACCACTAGATTCCGGTTACATTGCTACACTTTTCAAAAGCACACCTACACAGAAAGAGGAAAGCTGTCAGTTACTTCATTTGCACATTTTTTTTTTTTTAGAAATCAATAATCGGCCAGTAAACTTTTAATTGAAAAGTTTTGTCCCATTTTATATTATCAGACAAAATACGTACTGCAACTCTAAAAACAGACATTACTTTATTCAGTGCACATAAGACTTCCTTTAATTAGCCCTTAATAAGCTTGGTTTAACTGGGATTTACCGAAGAATGGTGGTCATTAACATTAGCCAGATTAAGACTGTGTTAATTACTATTGATAGATAAAATAATGTCTAAAAATGGTTTAAATTATTCTTATACCTATGAATTGAAAGGAAGTTTGAAGCTTTCAAATGGGTTGTATTTTATTTATATTTTATATTGAATATTGACTTCTTTACATGTAGACACACAACAATAGAATATATAATTTCGTGGTTTAAGTTTTACAGCCTTAGGTTTACCACGAATAAGGGATAATCTTAAAATATAATTTTGGATAATTTCATAAGATTTATGTATGGACATTTTTACACTTTATGTCATGTGATTTTAGTTAGAAACCAATAAATATTTTAGTCATACATTATTTTCAAAAGACTTAGTTACCTTTCGTTAATAACTGACAGATCCAAATGATTTTTTGCATCTTGAGAGGATTTTATTACAATTATAGCATTTTTATGTTAATGTTTTCTTAATATTTATCCCTGGCCTTGGTATTTATTTTTCCTGTTGAATGTGGGGTTAACAGTAACTGAAATTTAGCTAATTTTTTCCCTATGCATCATTTCTTGGGCACTGTATCAAATGAAGTTATTTCTCAGGATTCTTGGGTTTCCGTGTTACCCATCCCCACATCCATTCTCTTGAAACTACTCTTGCAGAATACAAATATTTATGGATTTAATGTTATTGAAAGCAGATCTACTACCCATGAGCTCTGAATTGACAAAACCGATGGAATTCTCCTCGTTTTCATGCTACATATAACTATGCAATCCCATGATTCAATTCTACAGATAATGTTAATATCATACCCTCTCTCTAAATGATTTAGACTACCCCTTTCCATTTAAAGATCCATAACAAGAATTTTAGTGTAATTCCATGCAAAATAAATTTTAAATATATACAACCTATACCCCTCCATGGACTCTAACTTTGGTCAGTCTTTTCTAAGCTCATTACATAGCAACTTGTTTGCTTTTTTTAAACTTAGATGCTCAATCTAGAAAATTAGGAATCATCCTTGACATGTCCTCTTCCCCTGTCTTGCATCACTTTCATATGTAATCTCTTTATTCTTCCAGGAACCATTTCTGGGATTCATTTTCCTTTTTCCCCTGCATCCATTCCCAATGTGGTAACCCACATTATCAGCACTTCCTGCCTGGGCCACTGAAACAACCCTTAATTAGTATTCCTGTTCTCACTCTTTGTCTTTTATAATCCTCTTGCCATATAACAGCTATGGTAAAGATGGTAAATCATAAATCAGTTCATAAGTTTGGCCTTTTAAAAAACCTTAAATGGCTTTTAATTTCAGTAGAATAAAATTGAACTTCCTTAACATGGCCTGAAAAGGCCCTGTGTAATACGGAATGCACCTCACTTCCTGTCTCAAAACTTTTTTGGGTTACTCTTCCCCTGTTCCTTCTTGCTACCACTCAAGCATACGACATTCTTTCTTGCCCTGGATCCTCTTAAAAACTGGCCACTGGGACTCGCTTCCCTTTGTTCTTGTCTTTCTGAACTCCCACTCATTTTCCAGTCTCTGCTTAAATGTCCCTCGTTGAATGCTAAATTTAGGTTAGTTCTCCAAATCTGCTCTTGACTTCCTTCATTCATATCACCCTGTTCTTTCTGTAGCACTTTGCACAATTTATAATAATATCTTTATTAGCAAGTTATTTGTTTCCTGACCATTGTCCTCCATGAGACCATCAGCTTGCTGAAGGCACGGTGGGCCTGGCCACCTTGACTGGCAAATATTGCCAGTACAAGGTTACTCAACAAATGCTCCTGCATGGACGGTTAATGCATGAGTGCTCATTTAAGCAGGAATATCTCTTTATATATTATCCTTCCTACTGAAGTTTCTTTCTTTCTTCATGGAATTCTTTTATTTTCTTACCAAAGAGAATATTTCCTTCATTTCAAGCTGCCTCTTGTTCAATGTCAACGTTCTGGAGTTTTGCAATGTAAGGTTTTTATTCTCATTTTCTTGTAGAGTGGATATCTACATCTACTTATTCTTTTCATTTAATCTGAGACATAAAATGTTAATATTGTTGGCATTTCCATTTTACAGATGAGTAAATTGGATCTGAGAAAAGATCATTTCTTGCCTGACATTACGTGACTTTTAAGGTACAGTAACTGAAGGCAGGATCTGCTGTTTGGACTCTCACACTTTAGTGTTTATTCCCAGTTATTAAAATAGAGAAAAGAAGGTTCATTCCTTTTAAAGAATATTAAACTAGCTATCTAGGAACTTGAGTTCCAGTTTAGTTTTGCCAGTACCCATCTTGGCTAGTTTGATGATATAATATAACCTTTATGTATCTTACTTTACTAAATTTGATAAATTGCAGGGTTTGGAATTAAAAGTTTCAATTTTTATAATTCTCTGACTGTATAATGTAATAGAACACAAGTAAATGGTATCTTTAAGTCACTCAAATCAACCTTCATATTATGGAGTGAGGAGGTAGGATGTTACTGCAGCTTCAAGAGCACAATGTGTAAAGCGATTTAGATTTCTGTGGACATAATTCATAACACCATAGAGAATGTGAAAATAAAATTTGAGGCAGTATCCTACCAACTTTATTATTTTTCACTTTCCATTTTTTCCCCTTGCCCAACAAATTGCCCTAATAATATAACAACAAAAATGTCTTTTGTGATCCTCTATCCTTGTTTAATATCTACTTTTTATCCATCCTGTTAGGA
Organism: Indri indri; assembly: GCA_004363605.1. Lineage (NCBI taxonomy): Eukaryota > Metazoa > Chordata > Mammalia > Primates > Indriidae > Indri > Indri indri. The sequence continues at coordinate 15,528 of RJWJ010009910.1, read as the reverse complement.
TTGTCCCTCACATAATATGTATTTTCTATATCTAAGCTGTTTTACATGGTGTGTTCCTTGGATTATACTATAAACCCTTTGTGGCAGGGACCTTGTCTTTTTATATGCTCTATAAAACACCATGCATACCTAGGGAATTTTATGAATAATAATAAAAAGGAGGCAAAAAAGCTTTCATCAGCAGTGTTTTATTTTGCATGCGAATTTAGAGATGAATTCATGCTATTGTCCATATTTCTGGAGAAACAGCTGCTTATATTACAAAAGTTGACTATGAAGAAAGCATGTAATATTAAATCTGAAAATTTACTTTGTTGGTATAGAAAAAATAAATGAAGCAATACAATTTGCTTTTTCCTGTCCATTGCAAAAATATTGCCAAGTCTGGCATGTGGTTCATAAAATCAAACATTTTCTAACACAGCTGTGCATGAGGAAATGAAATACTGCAGGTATAAGAAACCACCTGTTTGCCAGAACAGGAGTTTCAAAAAAGATAAACAGCAGAATTTTATACGAATCCCTGTTGACGATCTATTCTGCTATTAATACTAAAACCTTAGCACTTGTTCTTCAAACAGGTGTTTTACATGTGAGTTGAAGGCTGAATAAGTCCATAGATGATTCACTAATAAACACCATTGGTTTTTCTATTCAGTACACAAGATGACATTGAATAAAACTGTCAAAAATAATTTTGCAACCAATTCAGTTTCAAAAGCCAAAATTATAACAAACCACAAATTCCTGTTTACTCCAAATGCTCTCTTTCCCTCCTTTATCTTAGTTGCAAAACTCTCATGAACTTGACAGTGTTCTCCCTTGATGAAGAGAAAGTCTGAAACATGCCATAAATCATACTGAGCTACCAGGGAAATTCAAATTGCTGTAAGCACAAGTGCCGAGGGACCGCTTATGCACCGCCCGAGCCGTAATGCAACGTTCACGACGAGATCATTGCATCATAATCTCATTCTGACTGTGATTTGCTTTGTGTGTAGGGGGCACAAATGTCAGAGAGAGAGAGAGAAGAACGATTGTCAGGTTAGATTTCTCTTCTATTTTACATTAAACAAATGATCAGAAAAACACATCAGCCAGTATCAGATATTTCAGAATTAAACACTTCTCCAAAGATTTCACTGCACAAGGCATTTCTTGGCAGGTATCATCCAGGTAGACTTAACACCAGAAGTTCTAGGGATAGTTGAGAGACCTTTTAAAATATTTTTTCTTGTTTACTAAGTGTTATCAAGTAAGTAAAGTATTCATACCCTAATACCAAGCTTAATGGAGATGTCTTTCAAACCAAAAAAAACTAAGAATATTTCTAACCAATGTAAAAAATTCATAGTTGGAAAAAATTTTACAATATTATAATTATATCCAATCTAAATGTCTTTGTGTTATGTTAGTATATTGAATTTTCACCAGTGCATATGTATGTGGTAATGCATATGTATATGTATGTTTCTGAGATTTACATGGTTGTTCTCACTTTAAGATTTATGCTGGACAACTATGAGGTGCTTTTTAGTTTGTTCTCATATATAATAGTGTGAAATTACTAAAACAAAGACAGTTTTTCCCACCCCTTTAATTCTTAGAAGAAGGGGTATAAACTTGGCCTTGAGTGCAGTAGTCATGATCATCGTGACTTTCATATGCAGGACAGTAGAATTCTGTCTAGTGAAGTAAAATATTATCTTAGAATATGATTTTGTTCTATGACACGTACAAATATGCCTGCCCTGTTGGCTACTTCTTATTTAATATAAGATCAGATAGGTAGTGGTTAAAACAGGTTGACACAACCTAACTGTAATGCTGCCCAAATGCTATCTTTTCCACTTGGAATTTCTTGGAAGACAGTCACGTCTACTGTAAACAAGAACATTTTTTTTTCTCTTCTATCAGTGTAGTTTGTCTCTTAATTTTATTTTACGATTTTATATGTCATCTTAATGAATTGGCCAGACTTTGAGAACAAAGTTGAATATTGGGTTCTTGTTTTTGGATTTATGGAGTTGTGTCTCATTTCTCCCTTATGGATGATGTTCTTTGAGGGTTTCTGGATGTATATTTATGATGAGAATGTTTCCTTCTTTTACTAACTTACTATCAGGAATGAGTTTTTAGTAATATACATTTTTGCATTTATCAAGATAAAAGTCAACTTCTGAATGCTTTAACTTACTAGCTAGTTGTGTTTATTAGAACAAATAGCTAATATTACGTAAGTCTATTTCATTCAGCATTCAATCTAGACTAAAGGAGCATGGCTTCTTATTTATGATATGTATACAGCACCAGGAAAACATCAACATAAATCCATATCTATATATAATTGTGAAGCACACACACACGTATGTATGTATGTATATATGTATGAACTAAAATAAATGCAATGAAGACCTGCTGTGGTGACAAAAAGTAAGGTCACCCTTCTATACCAGGGATACAGATGATGTGGATTTTTCTTCTATTTCTATTTTTTAGCCTCTATAGTTTCCAATCAAGGCCTGGGCATGTAATAATTTACTTCATATTATTTGATCCATCACATTATTAGTGGTTTAGAATAAACTTTATTATAGTATTGCTGTTATTGATATATATACATTATATATACACATATATTACATATGTAATTACATATATATTATGCTACTTTATTTAAAAAAAGCATTATTATTTTTCTCCTCTCAAGGCTTAAAACAAAGCAAAATTTAAAAAAAACCCAAAAATCTCCATTCATGCATCTTTTGTCTATTTGTGTGTATATTGGAGTTCCTGTTATAGCGTATCTTCCTCAGTTACACATGTTTTCATAAGTTCAGATACAGTTATCTTTATATCCTCAGACTTAGCCTGTGTATTCCATATTACTTACTCAGGAAATTCATTGTGGCCAGTGTATCTAAAGTTTGCAAAAACTCTTAGTCTCCAGTTGACACAGATCACAAAATAATTAAGAATGAACTTGGCATACTCAAACCCATGCATTTTCCTTTTGAAATGCCACTAAACTTCAGTCCTTATTAATTCTAGAATAATTTGGTTTTAGATTTAATTACAACTGAACAGGTATAGCATATTTCTCTTTTGTATTATCATTCACTGTTGCACTTATCTGAGACTTTTTTTTTTTTTTTTTTTTTTTTTGAGACTGAGTCTCACTCTTTTGCCCTGGCTAGAGTGCCGTGGCATCAGCCTAGCTCACAGCAACCTCAAACTCCTGGGCTCAGGTGATCCTTCTGCCTCAGCCTCCCGAGTAGCTAGGACTACAGACATGCGCCACCATGCCCGGCTAATTTTTTTTTATATATATATTTTTAGTTGTCCAGATCATTTGTTTCTATTTTTTAGTAGAGACGGGGTCTTGCTCTTGCTCAAGCTGGTCTCGAACTCCTGACGTTGAGCAAACCACCCACCTCAGCCTCCCAGAGTGCTAGGATTACAGGCGTGAGCCACCGCGCCCGGCCTTACCTGAGACATTTTTAAAAAATGACATTTTAATTTATTTATACTTGAGGACTTGAGAGTAAAGTTTATTTTTAAGAATTTTCTAATAGCTATATGGTAATAAATGCCACCTAGAAGTCTAGCATGGAGTGAAAATGTCATCAGGGTGGCACTGTAGTCTAGGAAGTTCAGAAACCCTGAGTCTGCACCCTTGCTCTTTTACATACCACTTTGTGTTCTTAACAAGACAGCATATCCATTTTCTTTTTCGTAAGGTGGGCATAAGAATTTCTTGTTATAGGAGAAATACATTTTAATGTGTATTAAATTCTTTTGTAAACAAATTTGTTTATATCAAGGGTAGGTGTTATTATGTGCATGATTTAAATATACAACCGTGATATCAACCAATTATATTGTTCAGGAAAATATTTTCCTGGTGTGTATGTAAAAGTTGTTTGCAAGTGACTCACTTGTCAGTTTATTATTATCTCTCTTAAGCATAAATTCATGAGAATATATAGCTTACCCACAAAATAAATTGTAATCTCTATTAAAATATATCACTTCTAACTCATAATCTTCATCTTGCCCATTAATCTGGAAATTATTATAGAGTGTCATGATGATCAGTGAATACTTATCACTGAATAGTTCTGGGCATCAGAGTCTTCATTCCTAAACTGAGGGAACAAATGCAGTAATTTGCAAAATTTCTCATTGTTTGAAAATTCTTTTATCTTTTATGACCCCTGTCTCTTTGAAACTGGGACATCTAACATGCAGTCTGAATTTTGTTGGTATCTTTCAATTTATCATGTTTTAAATACTCTCCACAAGGCACTAGCCCTGAATTAAGAACATATGTGCTACTGCTGATGAAAATCTTTGTATATCCTCAGTGAAATAAGTTTACCAAAATGTAGTGGTCACTTTCATCAGGAGTATTTTTTCTGGTTAGTATTAAAACAACACAAATAGCCAAACTTCTAAGAGATAAATCTTATTCACATTTAGTGATCATTGGAGTTAAACCTGGCTTTTAAAGTCTAGTCTATTTTAGCACAATAGTTTTTACACACTTTCTTTTTTCCATGTAACATTGATATCAGAAATGCATTTATTAATATTTGAGGCACTTTGAAAAACAAATTTAGAATTGTCACATGGCTTAGTAACTGTACAACCTAACTCTTATATTAAGATCATAGCATATAAGCTGTAATGTTTTATACAAAACAATAATGAGCTTGTACACTTGAATTTAAAATTGAAATTTTTAATACCAAATAGAAGAAATGCAAAGTAAGGATTAAATTATCATATTGTAAAAAAGTTATGCAGGTGAACAATTTGTTATTACAAGTGTAAAGTATAGTCTGAGTAAATCTATGAAAAGCTCTTTTTTAAGTGCAATTATTTCTTGTGATGTGTAATTTTTCCTGTCCCTTATGTTTATTTTAATTTTAATATGAAAGAAATGATCATCCCATTTTCTTTGAAAGTGGTATAAAGGTAAAACCACAAACCTCTTGAAAGAATTCCTTTGTTCCCAATCACATGAGTGTCGTTGGAACAAAATTTTGCCACCTGCCAGAGGCTTTAAAAACTAAATCAAAAGGCTCACTGCTTCAAAATACTCAAGCTAAAGGTAGGCTTCTGGATGAAATGTAATGATGAGATCATTCTCATCAATTTATTATTGTACAGCAGAATTGATGGATCTTTTGCTACCTTTCACTAGAGAACAATTCATAAATGTAAATGAAAATATTTAAATCATGATTCCCTTGTTCTACCTAAAAAAAAATAGGATTGGGTTTCTCACATTTAGGGTGTCTCACTATGTTAGTATTAAAACTTCCCAAATGAGAAAGAGAGGAAAAAAGGTGAAGTATTTCTCACACTACTTAAAACAATTCAGTGTTGGCATGCTTCATTAACTGTTTGCATACAAGACAAAAGTGCTTTCTGATGAAGTGGAAAACCAACTTGGGACCAATTTTCCACAACATAAATTCAACACTCATTCTACCTCTTGATACCTTTGTATTCAAACTACCAAGAAGGTTTTTCATATCTGTCATATCAGTAATCATTTTAATACCCCTATTTTAGATTCTACAGTCCTTGAAAATACTTCTCTTTTAGAGTCTTTATTTCATTTGGATAAGTTTAAAATTAACATTTACTAACATTTTTTCATAAATGTGAATTCATTACACTGGCAGTTATCAAACTGATTTAGTAAGAATCAATTTTACCATGTGAGAAATGTGATAAAGAGAGTATTGAAATAGACAGCTTAAACAAAATCTTGGTTACATTCAATTTCATTCTTTTGGTTTATTTTTCCTCTCTCTCCTTCTTTCTCTCCCCACCCCAAATACACGCATATATGTATTTAATATGTAATTAAGTAGCTTAATGAATATGAAGTTTTAAACATTATTGCAAATCTAGTTATAGGATACCATTTATTTCGGTGCTAGCAGAAAAATAGTTAGTACCCAGTAAATTAGCAAAAGGAGTGCTAATTTGGAGGAACACCATTATTGATCACTGTGTCACAGCAGTTTGGCTTCAGTGATAAGTGAGTCACTTCTGCCAGTTCAACATGTGATAGCTACAAAGTGCTACCAGACACAATGAAGTTGTCCAAGGTCCTTACAGAATCTAAGTTATTGTGCAGTACGGTGCATATTGTTTTTGTCTTCATCAGCAATGTTCAAAAATCACTTTTGATTACACAGGATGAGAATCTGGGAGATAATGTCTGTCTTCGCTTTTCTATACTTGTAAATTCATATTTTCTAAACTCTGCATGGGGAAAAAAAGAGACATTATAATATTTTTAAATAATAAAAATAATGCTTAGAGTTGGTGACCTGGGAGAATCAAACTTTCATTTTCACAATATCATAAAACACCTATCTTTTAATGTACTGTTCTGAGCAAGCTTTTTTGTGGGAAAAATTATTTGATAAAAACTTAAGAATATTATATGAATGCATGTTTTTATTATATGGCAAGTAATCAATTTCACTGTGAGGCATTATTTTATTACACTTAATATATTCGACAGTCATATTATTTAAATCTTATTATTAGAACTTAGTGTCTTATTCACACTAAACAAAATGATCTTGTGATTTCTGAAATAGATGTTAATCATACTCAAATATTTCTTTTGGTATTAAAAATAACATCCTGTTATTTTATTTGTTTCTTTCAAAAATAAACATCACATCACATTAAAATAGTTGTATGATTCCAGCTAGGAGATATATTCCCAATATGAAGAATATGTTTTTGGAGTAGTATAAGTTTAATATTTTAAAAATATAATTATTGATTCAGTGAACTAAATATATTAAACATGTGAAACATTAGATTCTTTTAATATACACACATAATCATCTGTATGGATTTTTCTTGACATGTTTTATGTAAATCAAGAGTTTTATCTAATCGAGTTTTAAATGAATCCACTACTTAGACAACACTTTAATATAATGCATTTGCTTAAAGTGAGCTATGTCTATAATGATTTTGAAATTCAAGTCATTTTGCATAAATATTGCTTTATACATGTGTATATTTATAGACCACTTTGCCTATGGGGGAAAAAACCAGATGAGACCAAGGGAAGTTTTTCAGTTTACATGAACACTAAATGAGACCAAGGGAATGTTTTAGTTCCCCGTTTGCTATTTTGATTAGAATACTGTATGCAAAATAAGTGCTTTGAAAGTTGCTTGTTTTTGACTTATTAGCAGAATATGATGCTTGAGATGATAAGATAGTGCTTTTGATACAGGAAGAGCTAAATGAGTAAAAATCTCTATTACCATTTGATACCCGGGTTCTCAAAGGGTACAGTCCCCAACCCCTGGGCCACAGTCAGGTCGGTACCAGTCCATGGCCTGTTAGAGACTGGGCCGCAGAGCCAGAGTCCGTGGAAAAATAGTCTTCCATGAAATCAGTCCCTGGTGCCAAAAAGGTTGGGAACCACTGCTCTAAGGTATCTAGTTTTACTCTGATCATCTACTAGTTGAAATTAACTTCTATTTGGATACTACAAATTGAGTTCAGTCAAATTATCTTTTTATTTTTCTATTTGAGTTGTGTCACCTTGATTAGCTTTGATTTGTAAAAAGACTCAGATTTGGAATCTATAAAATCAGAATCCTTACTCTTTGAAAAGTAGTGTTTAATAGTTTGGTATCATAAGAAATTGTCTGTTCTTCTCAGTGCATGGATATTAAACAGTGTTGGTTGAGTCACAATCAGTATTCAGTCTGCAATGATTCTTCTGTTGGTCTGCTGAATATCAAAGTAGTTAGGTTCCACTGTGGAAAGTCGAAAGATTTACCTTGTCTGTTTTTATTTGTCTGCCAGAATATTTAGTTCATTTTTAACTTAATTACTTGATTTGATGTTTCTTGATTCAATAAGTATTTTTTATGGCAAATATGTGCTTAGGTTTCTAAGTACTTTTAAAGTATAAGATAAAGGAAAAATTAACCAATTGGAAAATAAGATTTGAAAACGTCAATAATCACTGAAGATCGTTAAATTACATGAATTGATTTTATAGTGCATTTTACTATTCATTCAATATGATAACATTAAACTTTATAAGTTGAGTTTTGAAAAAATACATTCATTGTTTTAAGGCAAATTTTGCAAATGTATCCCATCAAGTCCCCTACAGTCTGACATAACGGCATAAACTATTACAGAGAAGACTAACTAGATATGTCTTCAAAACAGTTATATTTAGCATTGATGAAAATTTCAATCCAAGTTATTCTCACATTGCCTTTTGAAAATACAAATAGCCCTTCGTTCTCCTTCCTAATAAAGAAATGATAACTTGTAATGTTCATAATTTTATGTACATTGAGCATTACATATAACATCACATAAAATTTAGTTTAATGAAAGCATAAATTTTGGACTAATAGAATGTTTCCAACATATAAATATATATTTTTCTTGATAGGTAATTTATATAAAATATTAGCTGTTGGAACATCTATCCCATTTAAAACTGGCCGATACACAATGTTTTAAAATTAATTATTTGTATGAACCAGACACTATTTTATCTAAGACTTTGCCTGTGACACAAAAAAGAAAACAAATTTTACAGTTCTTAAGATGATGGAATTCTTTAACTACTAGACTATCACAGCTCTGCAGAGAGGTGCTTTATTTTTTTAAAAATAAACGTTGAAAGGGATGCACAGCCCAGCCGCTCAATGCACACATTTAACACTCACCGGGAGGGAGGTTTGGTGTGCTGAACCCACTAAGTTTTAGATCTCAGAAGAGGCTTTACACCCTGTGGTGCAGGCACACTTCTTTCAGTGGAAAGTATGTCATTAAAATACTGCCCTCTTACAGTTACTTCAAACTAGTGTAGTTGGAATTGTTTTTAGTCCCTACACAGCATGATAAGCATTTGGGTATTTTCCTGGAGCAATTTACCATTTGTATACATGTCACAGTGAGGGAAAACCAGTTTCTTCGTGACAAGTAATATTGATTTTAATTCAATATGTCAAAATACATATACAAAAAAGAAAAAAGCAACTATTATGCTATGATAGTCACATGCTGTATGTACCTATATATTTACAAAACAGAAATGAAACCGAATTGTAGATCAAAATCTACTACATTAAGCAGAGAGAAACCGATCTTAACTTTTATAATTCAGTACCAATTATGTAGTTAATTTAAATGATTCTCTGTGAATAAAAAGAAAGAATTTAATTGAATAAAATGTATTTTACTGATTAACTTAAAATATTCAAACAGCTTATTTTGGCATCACGGAAACACATCCTCAATGAAAACATTGTGTATTGTATTATTAACTCACAGCATATGATCTCCATTGCTTCCTCCCTAGATTTCTCCCCTCCTGGGATAGCAGCAATGTGGACTCACACATTTATTATATTAATTAGAAATCACTATCTGATATAATTATTCTGGTAAGCACATGGTGAGTACTGAAAATATTATTGACAGAATTTCTCCATTTAACTCTGGTGTTAAAAAGATTTGCATGTCTAAAACTGCCTTGATTAGATATTGTTTTTGACGACTCCGCTCAGTGTTTTACTATACGCACATTAAGCGTGAGGACTTTTAGCACGTCTGAAGTAACATCTGCTCTGTCTTTTTTTGCTGGGTTCATGGTATAATTAGCTCTATATTTCACCAAATACAATTTTGCTCCCATGGCGGACCAAACAGCATGAAGAAAACATAAATAATTGCAGATTAGAGAAACAGAAGGCAAAGTGGGTGTAGATGGCTTTGATAAAAAAGGGTTAAGGAGAATAGAAGGTCAACTCATTATTAAGGAAAAAAAGGAGGCAGTTAAAATTAGGTATGGTCTTTGTAATTAAAGAAAACACGCACAGATTTTTTCTTTTAACAATGTTTCCTATTTGGCCAAATACTTTAGTGGCTTGCAATGATGTAGTTTGTTTTACATTTATTTAAAAAACACTTTAAGAAATGTGCATGCTGGATACACAAAACAAAATTTAATTGCTTGAGGAAATGTTGTAAAGGAAGTTTTGTATTGTTTCTCAGAATGTAAAACAGTTTCTTTGATAGTGCCACTTTTACAGAATCAAGTTAGCTCGATGTGGCCAGCTAGTCAGGTATCCATAGTCAGATATTCTGATGTCCCTGTGCCTCCAATTAACCATTAGTCAATATATTTACATGAGCCAGTAGTATTCAGTTGATATTAAATTCATATTAAATTTGTGACTGTTCACCGTATGAAATGCAGTGGATCAATTGTATCTCATTGTTGAGCATTATAGAAATTATGTAAAACAATATTACTAATATACACAAAATATATAAAAGAGGCAAATGTTGAAATAACATATTTTGACAGTTCATAACATAATTTATTGTGCAATTAAAAATACACTGTATGACCAGTGATTACATTAGCTTCATAGACGTGAAATGTAATTTTTTTCTCATTTTTTACTTTTAGACTACAAAATATAAAACAATTTGAAACGGTAATAGAGTACTGACATTTACTTTATTACTATTAGGAAAAGTCTCTAGAAATCTTTAAAACAAATTATTAATGTTTTGTTTTGTTTTGTTTAGACAAAAAGATGTATGGTGTTTCTGTTCTTACAGATACTCATCCAATAACATAAAATAGGTGAAAATATGGAAAAATCTATCCAACTTCACTATATATCTGAAGTATAAAACTTATATTATCTAGAACAATTATAAGACAAATTTAAAAAAGCAAGAAAGCAAAAGAGTCATAAATCACCATGTAGTATTGCATCGAAGGACAGTTTAAAAGCTAATTATGTAAGGCACCATAAATAATTTTAAAACAATATATTCTTCCCACTATATGTTTTCCAGTTGAAGAAAGTAGGACAAGATATTTCTGTACAATAAGAATATATTTTCAGGTAGATAGCACAGTGAAATATATTAATCACTTTGATAATGCCTAGGAGATTTTACCATCTCCCTGTGAACTCCAGAAGTTCTAGTCCAGCTTACTGCATGCAGGCCGCTAGATTGTGGGGGCAGGGACACGTGAATAAACCATTTTCAGAGGACAAGTGCCACAAAATAACACTGTTTTTCACCTATTAATTTTTTTGACTTTTAAAAAAGCTTTGTTGGATAGATGGAGAGTACAAAGCAAATCCTACCTTGTCACATACATGAATATTTAAGTAGTCTTTTCCCCGATATCATAGAACCTGAGTTGAAAGAGACCATATGGTTTAGCTAGTTCAGGGTTTTTCAATCCCACTTGCCCGTTAGAATCTTCTAGACAGCTTTAAAAAATGCCTGGAGTTACACCAAATTAACAAAATCATAATCTCTAAGGGCAGGGTCTCTACACTGGATTTTTTAAAAGTTTCAGGTGATTCCAATGAAAAGTCAGTTTTGAGAATGACTGAATTCTAGTCTGACCTTTTCATGATATAAGGCACCTTTACATGTTTTTGTTAATATAAACTTGAAAGCCATTAGTTATGTCATGTTCATTATACTAGTCCATCTGCAGATAACTTTGTTAGAAAGTTTTTATGCAAATTATATGAAATCACCATTCAGAATGTTAGAATCCTTTAGGCGTTTGAAGAAAACCATGGTGGACCTTTGACTTTTACTATACTCCTTTCCTGGCTATTTTCTGTATAACGTGATTTCCTGGATCCTTGTTTTATAATTATACACAGTATATATACACACAAAAAATATACATTGTATATTATAATTGTAGTTATAAGAACAGGCACAAATGAAAATGATATGGAAAGACTTTATTAAATTAAATATATCCATTTATATCTCAGGATTTGGCCTATATAGTTTGAAAAACTAGAAAAATTTTTTAGTCCAATTACTTATGTGGCCATTATTTCTGAATGAATATAGCTTTTCTTTATACTTTGCAGTAGTTTGAAGAAAAGACTGAGACCCCAAAAGTTGTCTTGCCTTAGTCAAGCTAAGGCATAGAAGGATTTGACTCCTCTAATTTTGATTTCAAAATTTATGTTACGTCTGCAACATCAGAGTGTGTTTCCCACTGGTTATGTTGATCAAACATATCTGAATCTTTTAGTTATGTTTAATGACAAAAATACAAACAACCATAGTTCTTTCTGTGAGTTTCAAATAACTGATTGAAATATTGAGGTATGATTTTTTTGAGATATGATTCCTTAATGCCAGTGACTATGATTTGATACTAAAACTGAAAATTATGGTAATGATATTTATTCTGCTTTTTGACCTCAGATTTTTGCATCTTTATTCAAATGTATTATCACATTATATCTTAGTCCTCTAAATTTTCTTATTTGTGTGCGTGTGTATACAAATGAGCTTGTGTGTATGAAGAAATAATACAAAAAAAGTAAGTTTTTGTTATATTCATGCAAACAAAATGTTTAACATTAGCATAATTAGTATGGAATCAACAGGAATATTATTGGCTAATTCCCATGTTAGTAAAGTTACTAATTTAAAATAACATAAATACTGAAAGTAAGGATGTGTGATTCAGGGGAATTTTATTTTATTATGTGCATATATAATGATATACAGGTGGAGAGAGTTCTATTAATTTACCTTTTCTACTCTACCTTTCTAATTCAAGAAGTGTACAAAATAGCTTTGTGTGTCTCTTAAAATGCTGAAGATGGTATATTAGTAGATGAGATACAAAACTTCTGCCTATTTCTTTTGTTCTGAGCATTGGTTTGAGAGGGTGGTGTTATTTTCCCACCCTGAAAGCCCAGGACTTATTTAACAGTATTCCTGTCATTCAGGTTTTATAATTCATAAATCTCTTTAATGCCTGAACTACATTACATTTAATGAAATTTTACTCCTAATTCATTTGATTTAGCTACATGCTTGCCTTTAATTGTGGGTCAGAGAATTTCAGCAGTTTTGTCTGAAGTGGTATTGGATTGTTTTAAATATGTGAATAGAGCAGTTTAGTCATCCTGTTAAAACTCATTTTTGAAATGAATGTTCATATGTCTCTATTTATATCATCAACATGCAGCTTAAATTATAATAATTTTGTCAGGTTTTGACTTATTTTATCTTTAGTTTTTAATAATAGAATTTTGTGGTTTAGGAAAATGAACTGTTTTGAGCTATATCCTGATACAAATAAAAGATTCATCCAAATATAAGGAGAACTCTAAGACACTTTCAAAGGATGAGAGTTAACTTTAATTTGAGAATCAATAATGTATAAGAATGATTAGAGGTAAATTTTCTCTAAGATCATTTTCCTTTTATAAATGTGGAAAATTTAGCAAATTTCTGGAGCTCAAGAGTATCTTTCCCACATAATTTTTACTACTGCTGAGGGACATTCTCTCTGTTGAGTTGTAAGTAGAACTATTAAAATAGGTTTTCTTTTTGAATATGTGATAAATGATAGTTAGCTCAATTTGAAAGGGGGCTATAAATATAATTTTTCAAATATAGAGTAGTTTAAATAGGCTTTGAGGACTAACAACTCAATCATGACCCAATTAAACACTATTTTAGGGAGAAATTTATGATGTAAACTGTTTGTAAATCAGGGGTTGTTTATATACATTTTCCATAATACAAAAATAGTGCATAGTATAAAAAAGTAAACATCAATACATTTTAAGTAGCAAAATTCATCAAAATAGTCGTACAACGTCTTCAGTTTTAGGCTTTTCCAAGTCCCCAGTAAATATGGTACAGTGAAACAAATTATAGCTAGTACATATTAATAGAAGATGCTTAACTAATTTTATCTCTCTTCCTTTCCTGTTTTATTTGTCTTCCCCTTTCAACAAAACAATTCCACTCATGTTAATAATAGAGCCTACAATATTTTGAGCATTTACTATGAACGAGCCACTGTGTTTTACACGTGTAAAACTATTCACTGCAACAGTGTAACAAAGAGGCTGGGACAGTGATGATCATCTCTTTACCTGTGAACAAACTGAGGCACTGAGAGGTCAAATAAATTCCCAGAGATCAAGGATCGGAATCCTCATTGGATGCCAAAGTCTGGAGAGTTAACGCCAAGGTGCACTGAAGAGAGCCTGGTAGTGACCGCACACAGAGCAGGGGTAGAGAAGGGATTTCAGCAGAGGGCTTTTCCAACAATGTTTGTCTTTACTGTGAAAAAAAAAAGTGTGCGTTTAACCCTTGGGCCAAATGTTAGATATTATATAACACTACTGTACAAAAACACACATAGTATCATTTTATTTAATTACTTGTTTGTTTTTAATTTCTATTCTTTTTAAATTGACAAATAAAAATGTACATATTTACCGTGTACGGCATGATATTTTGAAATATATATATGTTCTGGGGAGGTTAAGATAAGCTAATTAACATAGGCATTATTACCGCACATGCTTTTTTGTGTGTGTGTGGTAAGAACACTTAAGAAATCGACTCTATTAGCAACATAGTATCATTTTATAATAGACAGTACTGCCTCAAACAAATGTTTTAAGATTCTAGGTCAGAAAGACCCTCAATTCATGCTACATAGCAAAAATCACAGCTTATTATACTAATTCTGAGAAGTAAACCAGTGAATAAATTTGAAGTGACTGCTTAATTTGAATGACATTTATTACTTAGAATACCAGTTTTCTTTCAGCTCGATTTAGACTTAAATTCAATTACATCCTTTAGAATGGAAAATAAATTTAACATTTAAATGCAATGTCTATTGACCACCTAAATCATCTTGGGCTATATGTTGTACTCCCCTTTTATACACCACTCCCCAGTACCCCAACCTCTCCTGCAAAGCCCTAGCTATATACCAATTTGCCCACAAAGTTATTTATTTATTTATGCTTCTATAAACTCGAACTTGTTGTTCCATCTGCCAAGACTGTAATTTCCCCCTCATTAACCTACATTTCCAATGTTCCTTTTTCTGGGGAGACCTTCCCCACTTGCATGAATATACATTTGATCTGTAGTGCTTGGTTCATACCTGTGAAGTATCAAATGAAGATATAGTCTTAATATAACACAATTAGATATTTTAACTATTTGAGATTTAAGCTTTATGTTGCCATTATCTTGAGTTTTAGCTTCTGAGGTCATTATCTTGAGTTTTAAATGAATAGTAATAGTCTTCCTTATATAATCCATCTCTTTGTTTACATGCTTTCTAAAAGTCATACATATTTCTAGTGTAACTACTACAACCATGACACATTAAACCGTATATATGAACACAGTACATATAAACCAGACTTTTCCACTTTGCTTCCAAAATCCTTGAAGTGTATAAATACCATGGTATCTTCTCCTCTCTGGCAGACTATGAGCATCTTGAGGGCAGAACCATGTCTTTTCTGTATTTCCCAGTATGTAGAGTGGTGATTTACATGCAATGGCTACTTAGTAAGTGAATTAAATGAACAAGCTAGTTAATGAATGAGAATCCTGAAAACAAAGGAATATGAAGTAAACTATTTTATATTTTCAAGC
>RJWJ010009909.1:0-48608 GCA_004363605.1 Indri indri | reverse complement strand
ATGAGCAATATCAGATAGAAAGAGTGGTGATTTAAATAATTCCTAAAACACAAACATTTACCATTTAGACTTAGGGTATTAAAATAATGTGATAGTTGTGTCTGAATTTCTATTTTCTAAAAGAAAATTCTGAAATTTCTGTTTTCTCTGTGAGATAAGCCATTACAAGATTTGTTTTTCAAGTAGCTTTAAAAAAAAAGTTTTCAAGGTTTCATTTTAATCTGGCCCAGAACAACAAGATTTCCACATTTAATAGTGAACTCAAAACCAACAAATGACAATGTTGTTCCTACACTGTAATTTTATTTTCTTAGTTTTATGAAATATCATAGAGATCCTGGGGCTTCAATTGTTGAAATGCATCACAGTTAACTTTTTCCCCCTAAACAAATTAACAAGTGTCGCTTATGGTTGGTTACTCATTGATTCTGCTTAGCTATGCTGTTTCATAGCACTAAATGGCAGTGAAATGTAAAGAGCATATTTGGTGGTTTTTGTGGCCAACGCCATCAGTACCCAAGGTGGCCATGAGGTGTCAGATACTGGGGAAGGGAATAATAAGGCTAACATACAGACATTTAATGGCGTTGGCCCTCTCTTCCTTTCCTCATTTCCCACCCTCCCACAGCCAGATCATTTTCAAAGGTCTTATTCTGTTTTTTCCCCCAACAATATTATCTTAGTCTGTTTGGGTTGCTATAGCCAAATACCATAGACTGGGTAGTTTATAAATAACAGAATTTATTCCCCACACTACTGGAGGCTGGGAAGTCCAAGATCGCAGCGCTGGTGTTTCAGAGTCTGGCGAGAGCCCACTTTCATGTCCATAAATGTCACCTCGTCACTGTGTCCTCACATGGTGAAAGGGGCAAGCTGGTGCCCTATGGCCTCTTTGATAAGGGCACTAATCTCAATTATGAGAGCACCACCCTCATGATCTAATCACATCCTAGGATACAACCTCCTAATACTATCACCTTGGGTATGAGGATTTCAACATATGCATTTTGGGGGCATGCGAACATTCAGACCGTAGCAAATATGATAAAAATTCCCAAGTCTCTTTATTTAAGTTTTAGATGTGGAAAAATTATAAAAACTGTGGAAAGCAACTTTTTTTTTTTACTGAACACTGGAATAAAAGCCACCTTCGTAATCCCAGAAAAATTTCGCCTAACATTCACTGTTTTAGAATAATCCCCAGAGCATGCTTTACGTATTGTGAATCCACTGGGCGGAAGAGATTACTAATGGTTGTTTTATGGCCATTGTTCGGTATAGATTCAGTCTTAATAAAAATGGAAGGAAAACAATATTAAGGTAAACCTAATAAGATTTTTAAAGATCACATTTATATCTGCATTTGCTTTCAAAGTCTTAAACAATTACCAACAAAAAATAGGAATTGAGAAGGCTTTCTACTATTTACAGTTATATAGCCAATTTCAGAGATTTTTCTAGGAAGTGTGCCCTCTGTTTACAGCTGAGTTGACAATCTTGTCTCATATAGACATTTAGTGGGCAAAACATTCTGAACCTTAACAAGTCCCTAATGTAAACATAAAGAAGACTGATGTCTCAGCAATAAAAATAGCACACCATTATGCTCTTTTTTAACACATTTACCGTGTATGATATTGACAGATAAGAGCTTTATGGCTTAGAGCGTGCTTCTTGGAGTTCATATTCTTCAAACTACCTGTCCCCTGGGATTCTGCCACTTCTAAAAGGATATATTAGGCATTGTGGTAATAAGGACAGACTTTTGTTTACCAGCATGGTATCACAAACGTTTCAAAAACAGTATGTAATTTGCTTCTCAGCGTTATGTCAGTGTATATTGTATAGTTCGATGTGTCTCAAGTTGAGCAGAAGTAGTCTGTCAACAATATGACTAAAACTATATAAGTCGTTTCCTGTAATATCTGATATGCATATAAGCTCTACAGGTTTGCCTGCATGCTGTGCAGACCTGTCACTCATTTTCTTTACAGTCATCTTGTCTGATTGTTTTGGAGAAAAAGCTTTCCAGCTGGCACAGCAGGCCCCAGGAAAAGTGCAGTTGCCTTTCACATCTGTAATGAAATCGCTTCTCTTAATGAGTCAGGCCAAAACTGAGAATGAGTTAGATGTAATCCTCATTCATGCATATAAAATCACTGACAATCTAGAACAACTGAAGACAGTGTTTCAAAAAACAAATGAATCAAAGGAAACACCTAAGCCAAACTGAGGATCATTTCGACATATCATTTTAAAAATGTACATAGTACCTGCCTGCCTGTGATTTCTTGCAGCTATTACATGCCCTTGGGCAATAATACCCTTTAGAATATAAAATATAATCATCAGGTATTCTAAAATAGACAGATATAAGCAAAATGATATGCAAATCATGGAAAATTGCCAAACCACAAACAACAGCAAAAATTAATTAAGAACAATAGTGTATTTAGGCTGGCTCTTAATGTAGATTTAAAGATGGATGATATTTCAATAGATGATAAATGTTTTACTGTAAATAATAAAGATTTCAAACCTGTTTGTGTGATTCCATTTATTCATACCTTGATAGAACGATAATTTGCTGAGGATTTAATAAATTATTTTTTGTTTGATAATACTTGTTTTCCAGATATTTATAATAGGAATATACATACAATTAAGAAATAGAATAAAAGCAAAATATATACCAGCTATCATAAAATTCCAAATGTTGAGTATGAGACTATTGGTACTAAAATAAAATTTTGCAAATTTTTCAGATTTTGCAAAGTTCTCTGACTGTAAAGGGAGCATCTATCATTGTTATACTCTTTGGTGAGACTAATGATACCATACTATTTTGTTCACCTGCAGAATTATACGAAATGAGTTTATATTAGTCTAACATGATCTCACATACTTTTAGTATATTTAATATCTATTAGTTATACCTTTAATATATATTTTCTGGGAATCTTTGCCTACCTAGATTATTTCCTGCAGAGTGATTTATCCTTGCAAAGATACCCTAATAGCAGCACAAGGGACACTAATTCATTCAACATTCATTATTCATCTATTTATTGAGCATATTCTTGCTGGTACCCAATAGTTAGAAACAAGTGATAGATGATGAAGCTGTATGAGCCTTTGGAAAGCTCACAACTTAGTGCATAGATACAAAGGAAAGCCAAGGATTATAACATGGTGTTAGAGATTTGCTACCAGCATACAGCAGGTCTAGCTGGGTCACTTAACTCAGTAAGGTTAGGATTGATCAAGGAGACAGCAGTAAGGAGGAGGAGCCTCAGATGATTTCTGAAGAACACCAAATTGGATGGGAACACACGGGGAGGAATTCCTTGTGCATGGCATGGGATGCTGAGAAAGAAGGACACATTGTTACCTCCAAGTGCTTCGTGATGCCTGGAACATTAGTGCCTATGAGGAAGTGGCAGGACATGAAGACAGGGACTATTATGCCATAACAACATAATAAGGAATTTAAATTCTATCTTGAAAGCAACAGGAGGCCAAATGCAAGAGGATCGCAAGATGTGAGGTGACATAATTTATTCCACATTGCAGAATGATGCATCTGTCTATAGTGGGATGGATTAGAGATGATCGTGGTTGAAGACCAAGAGATTTGTTAGGTAGATGCTATAATACGAAAGAGAATTTGTAACCACTAAACTTCAGTAGACGTTTAGGAGGTAAAATCTATTACCGGGATGTGATAACTGACATTTTGTTTCTCTTTTTATTTGTTTTTGGTTGGGGAGGAGAGAGACACAAAAAGTTTGATGACAAAGTTAATGCATTTTCATTGTAAAATAACACTAGCAATGTAAGACTTATGAAAAGGAAATTAAAATTGACCACAGTCTTCTCAGTATTATCGTTTTTACCTTTTGCATTATACTTTCTATTGAATTAATGAAACATATTTTTCAATATGTTTCATTAATTCAAAATATGTTTTCCATTGTATATAAACATCATTTCCATCAATTAAAAAGATTTAATTCAAAATAATTGTAACCATGACATATTGATCTATTATTAGCTCTTTGTTTTTGAACCTAGCTTTTCTCACTGACTCTTTTGCTTAATTTATCTGCTTGGTTTAACTTAGAAACCACACTGCAGTGTGTAGTGTCTGGTAAACTATTTACACTTCAGATGAAATAAACTTTAAATTTACGAGCAATTCAATTACAGGGATGAAGTAATTTATATAATTACCATATAAACAAAGCTGTGCCCACTAGAAATTCAAGTATTTTTAAAAATGTATTCCAATTTTGCAAACTTAATTTAAAGTTCTGAAGTTTCCTAATAACCTACTTATTAATGTTAATGAAACATGAGAGTAAGACATATATTCAGGAAGAATATGCTTTTGATAATGCTAAATATTAATGGATTTATGGCAACAAATTGATTTATAAAGAGCTAATCAAAATTGGACAAAATTGGACAATATGTCATAAATGTGAAATCAATTATATAAGGTAGGAAGTGAAACCAATGAAATACCTTAGAAAGAAAGATGAAGTGAAGTTGAAGTTAACACGTAGGTATAAATGGTGAAACAAAATCACAAATATGATTTTCTGATTGTATCTAAGATAAAGTGTCTGCTAGAACATAAGATGATCATGAAAATAGACTTCTTTAATGGGCTGACAAAAGTATTGCTTTGGGGCTATGACTTGGGAAATGGAATAAAATTAAATGGGTTTCATCTAAGTTTGAAATTAGACCTTTTTCTTCCCCTCAGTCTATGGAAACTATTCAGTTCTCTTGCTGTAATTTGACATTCATGAAATAATCTTTCTGAATTAAAATTGATTTTCCTAACTAGGAAGTGAATGTGTAATATGAATTTGTTCAACCAATTAATCAACAAATACTTTTGGACCCAGAATTATTTGGCAAATCATAGAACAAGAAAGGGAGAGAAAACATACCAGATTGTGTGCATCTTTTAAAATGTACAATAGAAAATATGAATGAATGTGGAATACAAGCATAGTCCTCTGAAAACTAGCTATAATACATAAAAATTTCAAAGAATATATACATGTGTACATGTGTATTTACATGTGTGTATAAACATGTATCAATCAGTGAAAAGAAACAAGAAAATCTTCCACATTATCAAATTGTATTGGCTTTCTCTGCATGGACGAGAATTACGTGAATTGTTGCAGTATGAGCTGATTTTTATGATCCGATCAATGTCAGAAAGTTAGAAGATCAGAACTGATGTGGTATGAAGCAGAAACTTTTTATTCATTAATTTGACAATATTAATTAAGCATCTTTGCTGTTTCAGGACCTATTCTAGGGAGCAAAATAGACAAAGTCCCTGCACTTTAATTTTCACCCTCGTGGGCAGGGCAGGCGATACTAAACAAATCCATTAAAAATATATCAGATAGTAATAAATAGTATGTACAAAATATAAAAGAAGACAAAGGAGTAAGGCCATGCCAGGGGTGGGTGAAGGATGCTATTTATGTAGGGTGTCTGGGGCAACTTTTCTAGTAAGGTGTCATTTGAGCAGAAACATAAAGGAAAGTAGAGAGTGAGCTCTGCAGACAGTGAAGGAAGGCTATTGCAAGAGATCTGCAAGAGCAAATAACCCTGATGCAGGAGCATGCTTGGCAGTTTCTAGGAGGTGCAAGAGTACTGTGTACAAGTGAGAAGAGTATGCAAGAGAGAGGGAAGGAGGAAAGAGATGAGGTCAAGTTCACTGCAGAGGCTGGGATACATTATATAGGGACTTGCAGGTAGGAGAACACATCCAATCTGTCTGGTACTATGCCTGCTTACACATGTTGCCTGGGAGTGATTATTATTAATCCCCCTTCCACTGTGCAGATTGTCTTAGTTTGACTGGTAAATTATATAGACACCTCAATAATAGCTCATGAAAATGATTTTAGCTTTTACTGTGAATGAAGTGGGGTGCCATTGAAAGATTTTTTGTTGGAAGTATGATAAATCAACTCACAAGTTAACAGTGTCACTTTGGCTGGTGGATTAACATATACTGCAGTAGCCCAAGGGGAAAAACAGAAAATTATTAAAGGAGAGTATTGAAAGAACCCAGATAAAATTTTTGAGGGGGCTTGGGCAGGGGAGTTTTTGTTGGCTGTAGGGATAACTAATAGGACTCTAGATATAATCTGAAAAACAGAGAGACTATTTTGTGATGGATTGGATGTGGGATTCTGGAGAAAGAGACAAATTCAGGGGTATTCTAAAGGATTTGACTTTAGAACCCAACTGGATGAAGCCGCCATTTGCTAAGATGGTGAAGGATTGGAATGGAGCAGGTTTTGTGGATGGGGGGAGTCGGGAGTTTGGTTTAGATAGGTTACATCTGAGATGTCTATCAGACATCCAAGTGCAATTGGATATATGAATCTAGTGTTTGGGGGGAGGTGCAGGCTGGAGAGAGAAATCTGAAAAATGGTTTATAAAGGCATAAGCCTAGATGAGATCGCATAGGGGTTACCTAGACGAAAATGGACAAGTCTCAAGGAAGGTACTTCAATGTTAAGAAGTTAGAAAGATGAGAAATTAGCAAAGGAAACTTAAAATAAATGGCCAGTGAGGGAAGAAAAGAAATGAGAGCAATGGAGCAGCAGGAAGCAAATACATTGTCTCAAAAGCAGGTGAGCAGCAGTGTCAAATGAGACAAGAACAGGGAATTAAACACTGAATTTAATAATTCTGAGAGCATTAGTGACCTCAATACAAGAAATTTTGATGGAGTTATTTCAAGAGTTACTTCAAAGGAATGGTGCATGGTGAACATAGACAACTCCTTCAAAGAGTTCTGATGAAATTTGGCAGCACAGAAATCAAGCAATATCTGAATTAAGGGGGAATTTTTCACCTGAGAGAGGAGATTTATCATGGTTTTGCCAGCTGGTGGGCATGATCCAGTAGAGAGAGAAGAACTGATGAATGACATAGAAGGGAGGCAATTGCTGGGTAGAAGAGAGAGATGAGATCTAATGCAAATAGGAAGGTAGAGTATTGATCTATAGAACTGGAAGGAAGAGGGGAAGATGGAGGAAGTTAGGTATGTGTTGATGGGAACACACAGAATTCAGTTACACAGGAATTAATGTCACCAGCTGATGGAGATGGAGGTGTTAGATGGAGAAGGAGGTGTTAGGCATTTATACGAACCAGAAGAAGGTATGCAATAATTATTTATGAGAATGGAAACATGAAAAAACTAAGAAAAACACAGAAGGGCCACTAAATAGAGACTAGGAGTCATTTTAGCCTAGAGGTCATACATATAAAGTACATATGTGTATATATATCTTCAGGTGCAGAGGTATTGGCAGAAATTGTAATTTTGGTTTAGCATTTTATAAGGTTAATTCAAGGAAGGAAGAGAAGGGCAAGGAGTTGGTATAAGTAAGGGAATTGCAGAGGGTATAGTTGAGGAATTTTGACACCTTTGGAGGAGCAGAAGGAAGAGGAGATTAGGGCACAGGCAGAGCCCCATGAGTGTGAATGTCGGGATGATGAGAAACAATGCAGGTGAGTGGCAGCCTTTTTGGTGAATGCTTTAGCCAGTGCTAAAGCCCACGGTGGGCTTCATCCTGGAAGAACCATGGCTCCTGGCAGGGAGACAGAGTGGCTGGCAGGAAGGCGTGGGGACCTGAGCATTTGTCATTAGTACTCTCCACTTAAGTGAAGAAGGTCTCACTAAAGTGGCAGATCCTTACAGTCTTAGAGATGGAACCACATCTGAAATATAATGATAAAAGGTATAAATGATAGCATAATTTGCTGCATTTAGTAGTTAACACTATGCGATATTATCCAGTCCAGATGTTTTCAAATGCTTTCAAACTGTGTTCTACAGAAGCTTAGGGAAATACAAAAGCTTCTCAGAGCCACCTTGTAGGACAAGTTGAAGAAAGACCATTCAGAACCCTGGGCCTCCCATTTCCACTCCCGCTAGAGTAGCTCTGACTTTCTGTGTTAAAATAAATACACAGATATTATGCATAATTTTTAAAAAGCTTTGCTTATAAAAATAAACAAGCAGACCAAAAAAAAAAAAACCTTTGAAAATCATTGATGTGCTCCAAACCACAGTTAATTATTATTACCTTGCTTGAGATTATATTGCTAAAACATGGCGAAGTCTAGATTTAAACAGAAAAATGTCTACTTCCAAAGCTCATATCACTTTCTGTTATACTTAAATTCTATACAGCCTATACTCCTACAGTTATATTCCACTATTTTGGATTGGTTACGTTTTTTTATATTACTTATATTAGTGCATCTGGCCAAAAGTTGTTCATAATGAATACATTTGAAATTTCTGAGTTTAAGGTAGTCTATTTTTTAAGTTAACTTTTTAAAGAAATTATCTTCTCAGGAGACTAAAAAAAAAGTCTTTTTATTTATCCTTACACAATTTTTAGGCTTTGGAAGGTTTTTTGTGAGTACCAGGAAATCAACACCAAGAGTTGATGTGAAACTTAATATTGGCCTCTAGAGACTCATGGGTCTTGGAGGGGTCCCTTGCTGTTCTTATGTGATGTCCGACATAAAAAATACAAAAATCAATAATGAGAAGAATTTACTTTAGATCCAGACTATGAAGACCACTCTTGAGAATAGGACCTTGTAGTAACCCCAAAGATTGCTAGACCAGACAAAGAAATACCAGGCTCATTCTTCTTAAAATGTAAATAATAAGTAATACCAATTCTCTTTAAGGTAACCACCTCTAGGACAACAGAATGAAGTCTGTGAAAGATGATGGTTGTTTAACAAGTCACTAGGGGGATATTTTGAAACTGAAGCACTAACTTCACAGCAACACCTTGTCAAAAGCAAATTATTTTTTCCTCAGTAGACACAGTGGGAAATATACTTCACTCTTGGTGAATTCTAATAGAGAAAGGTACTAAATAGCCTCTAGATTAAGAATTCTTCGAAAAGTTGCTCTCCTTGCACTGGGTCTTACAAAATAATGCCAACAACCTGAAGACAGAATTGGGTAGAAAATGAAATAAAAGTGTAACAAAAGATCAGTGGGGAATTAGTGATAAAATCAGCAGGAAATCCATAGTGCTCCAAACAATAGTTCAACCAGCTGACTACTGATAAACAGAAAGGGAGGAAAGGCAAGCACAGTGATAAAAAGCAGGAGAAAAGTGGGAACACCAGCAGGAAACAATGGGAGCTGCCAGGGGGTCCACTGAAAAGTTAATTGTAGCAACAAGCTGAGAGCCCTGGAAGTCAGGAGTAAGTTCAAGGAGACAGATGGAGAACAGCAGCAAGAAGGAACTGACACACGAAGGAAAAGACAGCAGACAACAGAATGAATGAAGAAATACCAATGTGAGCCAAGTCTTGGATAATCCTTGGCCATACATGAGACCTACAGATATAACCCTTACACTAGCAAACCATCAGAAAAAAACAGCCCCATGTCAGATGCAGTGTTAAATGTGCATGTGAATTATGTGGGAAAACATGAGTAGTCTTTTCTATTCCATATTTATTTTAATGGTCTATTTAATCTAATTCCTTATTAAAAACAAAACACAAAATCTTACTAATTTATTTGTGCTAGTGCAATTCAGAAAAATAATTGATAATGATATGGTTGGCCAATACAACTAATAACAAATTATGGAGGCTGAAGTTTTAGACTTTGGGTTTGGAAGACATGATTATGTTGAATAAAAAGAAAGATGGGCTTTTCACTGGCAGGCTCATGGAAGAAGCTAAATTTATACACAGGTTGCTCTTGCTCTGTAAGTTTTCTATCAGACATACTTGCTAGTATTACCAGTCAATGGGAAGAAGAGTCTGCTCACCGATGTTGTATACGCAGAAATTCCAGTGACATTAAAAAGCTATGCCAGATCAGACTCCACAAAAGAGATGCTTAAAGAATGATTTCTTTTTTAGTCCCCGCTACAGAAACTGCACACATTAGGAAGAGATATGGGCAGAAAGTACAGTATCTGGGCAAGCTTAGCTGAAAACACAAAAGCTCCGTTTCTGAATGATTGTATTTGAAAAAGAAATAATCACAAAATATATTGAAGGATATGGACGATGTTTCCATCTTGGTGTTGAATTTGTAGAACTGATTTCTTTTTTAGAATTAGTGAGTGTGTTTTCAGAGTGGCAAACAGGGAACTAGTACAACTGTGAGCTCAATGTAATTGGAGAGTTAGGTATAATTTCACTTCTGGGATAAAATAAAAAATAAGAGTATTTAGAAAGATTCTCATCACTCATTATAAAAATGTCTCCACTTTTGCATTTTTAACTTATTTATCAAAAATTTAACGAGTTCTCTCAAGACATAGTGTGTATACTTAGTGATAAAGAATTAAGGAAAAGACAAAGTTAATTAGGCAAAGTTAATTAGAAAACAATGAACGACATTTTGAGCTAGAGAAGAGAATTAAACATTTTCAAGAGGAATGTAGTAGAATCAGCAATTAGATATAGAAACATCTCATTCTTAAAAGAATATTCATTTTATAAATATGAAGTATTATGCATGCATAAAATACAATTCCAAGTACAAAGTAACTTAATATTGATTTAACCAGAA
Source organism: Indri indri (assembly GCA_004363605.1). Lineage (NCBI taxonomy): Eukaryota > Metazoa > Chordata > Mammalia > Primates > Indriidae > Indri > Indri indri. Next base: position 37,987 of record RJWJ010009909.1, on the reverse strand, counting down.
TATTCTAAAAAATACACAATTCTTGATTTGATTTATTTTCAAATATCATAACTGTTAACTGATATTGTTTTAGGATATAAGGCTTATAAAAATAATTTGATGAAAGATTAACATTGTAGAAAAGGTCATTATTTTCTCACAGAATAAACTAAATCCCCAAAGAGTAAAAGCTTTTAAATAGTTTGGCTCATATAATAACAAATTAATTTTGTGTAATTTATATGAAAACTGATTTTTTAGTTTACATTTATGTTAAGCTAATTTGAAAGGAATTTTTAAAAAGTCGAATGCAAAACAATGTCGAATGCAAAACAATGTGCACTAAACATTAAACGTATCTGCTGTGCTTTATCCTATGATGTGTTTATTAGAACTTGACTCTTGCGTTAGCCGACATCTTCTGCTATAGTCATTATACTTTTTTAAACTATCATTTATTGAGCATTTATTATTGTTCAAAAATAGTGATTTTATATATACATAATTCATTTATTCCTTAATGTAGGTGTTATCATCTTCATTTTGGAAACGAGGAAGAAGTTGGGAACTAGACAACTGACATATGAATATGCAGAAAGTCATATGGGCAAGATCAAAACCATTAGATATTTTTGTCAATGTTCACCGAGAAAAATCAAGAAACTATGACTCTCATGGGGTTTTATGAGCAGCAATTTTCAGAACGAACTAAAATCAAGTTGCATTATTAGAAAACATCCTTTAAATATACTTCTGGGAAACTCCTCGAGAAGAAATCTCCTGCATTCGGTGTATGCAAAGTGTGTGGTATTTGTGGGAAAGTTAAGTGTATGTTATGTCTTCAGGCATTATTCTCACACTCTTTTATTCATTTCTTGAAGCACTGATACATTAGCCTGATAAATCAGAAAAGAGGTGGAGAGAAAATGTCTCTAATAATTGTTAGCCATATGAAATAGTGGAAGAGAACTGGACCTTGTGTCAAAAGACTTGAGTTGGAATTCTAGACCTTCCACTTACTAAGTTTAAGCAAACCAAATATCCTCCTTGAACCTCAATTTTCTCCTCTGCAAAACGGGATAACAGCATTGAACTATCTAACAGTTTTTATGAGGTTCAAACAAGATTCTGCTAACTAAATCAATTTGCAAAACTGAAAGTTGTTATCTTCACATAAAGCTTAAAATTTGATTATTACCAGTGTCTCTATTTTTCCTATAGACATGTCTGCACATTCAACCTGCTTTTTAGTTTTTACTTGAAATATTTAGCATTATTATAAAACATTTATTTTACTGTATGCCAAGGAAACTGGAAGAAAACAACTGTATCATTGTATGGTGAAAAAGAATAGCTCTTATTTTGATTTCTATTTCTATCTTTTAAGAAATTAAGTGATGAATCACATTTTAGAAAATACAGAAGCTTTTAAGCCTCCTGTGGAATGAATGGCGCTGGAAGGAAGAGGGCTTTGAATATGTACAAAGGAAGAAAACATGGTGTTCTCTGCACACTGCTCTCTTTACAGAGTCTAATGGCCAGAGACATAAAAGCAACAGGAAAATTTAGAATGTACATTTCAAAACTCCTCAAATATATATTTATGCCATAAATAAAAAGTTAAAATAAATGGGCATAGAATACAGGCGATAAAGTAGACATTTCTACCAGGGCTTGGTGGAAACATACACAAGCATCATTTAAAACTCAAATGTATCATACCATGTTACTTTGGAAATGTTATGAACACCTACGAATCAAGGTTATTTTCTAAATAGCTGTGACAGTAGTTGAATTATCAATAAATCACTTGAAATATATCTCTCATACTAAAAATTATAAATTAATCTGAATAAACTTATTCAGAAATTCTTATGAAAAAAATAATATTTTTAAATATAATGTTGATAAACACATTAAAACCAAATCTTTTCCATGAAAAATAGGTTGGAATTCTTATACAAAAACATGATTTTGTACCCCTGATTATAATAAACCTTCAAATGTGTCATCTTGGAAACAAGTAAATATGTATTTAAAAGGGGTTGATTAGACTCTATCATGAACTGAAATAGAATTTAATAGGATAATCAAAAAAGTCACTTTTAGTAAGGTTAATCAAATGAAAGTAGGGTTTTATAGTTAACAAATCAAGTACTTCTGTGTCCTTTCAGTATTTGAATAATTATATGCAATTGTAGACTCATTAAAAAAATTTGGACTTCATTTGATTGGCAGTGAAATGGCATTGATTGTAATGAACAAGCAATTGGGAGCCAAGGGCCTACCCTGAACTGTCACTAAATTTAAAGTGTTCTTTTAGGCCTATACATATACAAATGATCATAATATGTGCTTGACGACTGAAGGGTTACACACAAGGAAGACAGGTACCCAAATCGACAATACAGAAGGTAAGGAATGTGAAGGAAGGAAGAGGGAAAGGAATGTTTTGTTGAAGCCACAGGAACACGAGTGGGGAAGGCAGGCATGTGTTTCACAGAGAGAGAGGCATTTTAACAAGGAGCTGCATGCTGAAGAGGATTTCAATAGTCGGAGACGGGTGGTGCTAGGATAGAGGTAGAATTCTAGGTATAAAACATGATAAGGGCAGGAGGAGAAAGAATCTGTAGATGATTTGAGAAACTGATTATCTGCCGTGACCAGGAGATTGTGGTCCATGCCTCTGGTAGGCAGGTGGTGGCTGGCGTGCTCAGTGCCATGAAGCGCCATCATTGTGATCAAGTGGGTGAAACTTTTCCTGCATGAAATAGGTAGGATTGAATGCGGACAGAGGTTTTAAAGAGGGGAAGTATGTGAGAGATCACATGTGAGGCTGGACTAGAAAGCAGGGAGGTCAGAATCAGGGAAAGGAGTTAGATAGACCCTTACTTCAAGAGTCAGGGCTGATGACACAAAAGGCTGAGAGCCCTTTGTTCAAATAGCAGAGGGAAAAAAGTGTTAAATGTGAGACATGTACCCCTTTTTTCCTTTCTTATGTCTATCCTTTGGATGTGTTTTTTATTTGCTATTTAATGTTTACTCCCTTGGGCGTTGGGAGTACTGGCGGAGAAGAGTGTAGATCTGTAACTTGGTGAAATGTGCCCACTGCTGCTCAGGGACCCCCTTCTACCAGCCTCTGGACCAGGGCTATGTCCTGACCAGGGTAGGGAAGTCAATCTTCCTACCCAAGGCCTGCAGCTCTAACCCACAGGAGACAGCACCCCCAAGGAATTACAACCTGTATGCCTTACCAGGATGGGGACAGGTGAGAGACTCACCCCTGACAAGCCACTTACTAAACACTCCCAGATGTTGTCACACCCTGTCCTGAGAGGTCATGGGGCAGGCACCCACTCCAGACCCTCTTGGTGCCAGCACTCAGGTCCCCACCTGAGACTGGGCAGTAGGGGTTACTGGGTGGGGGTGGTCACTGGACTACCAAGAGGTGAACCAAGTGGCTGAGAACCTTTCTCAAGAGGCAGGGAGGCAGCAGACCATGCTCCTTTGTCTCTTCGCATCTCACTTAGGAAACCAAAATTCAAAGATGACATTGTTAAGAATTCTAAGATGGTGATCTCAGAGCATGAAACCCAAGTGCAGAGCCTTTGTGAGTATGAGGCCCTGTGTGACTACACCAGTTGCACACCCAAGAAGCTGATGCTGACCATGGCCATGCTATTAGATAAAAAAAAGCCCAGACTAAGGCACTGGTAATGGTAACGGAAATGGTATAGAGAGAACAAAGAGCAAATCTGAAAGTATGAGGTATATGACTTGATGGCCCATTTGATGTGCAGTTTGAGTACAAGAGATAGAGAGAGATAACTTAGATTCTGATTTGGGTTACCTGGTGAAAAATGATGTTACTAACCAAGAAAGAACCCCAGAGGGGTAATATATCAAGTTTGTGAAGGAAAGAGAAAAGAGATTTGACTTAAGACATGTTACTTTAAGATGGGTATTGGATATACAGGCAGAGAGGTCAAGAAACCCAATAGAAATGTGATTTGGATCCTTGCTAGAAGAGAACAGATTTGAAAATAATTCACATAGACTTAAAAGTAGACACCATAGTGAGCAGAAAAGGTTAAGTATTATATTCTGTTCCAGAAACTTGTGCCTGGCCCAGGATAAATGAATATAATTGTCTCAATTTTGAAAAGATGGTGTTACTCAGAAAAAGACAACTGGCACAACATCACTCAGGTAGGCTTAACTCAGCCTTTGATTTCTCTAGTATGTTAATGAATGAATACAGACGGATCAGGCAAAGATGCAAATATGGAGACCTCTCAGCAATGGAGAAAAATCCAGGAACGAGACTCATAAAAAGTGATCAAGACGGTAACTGAAGAAATAAGGAAGGATTTATAGATGAAGTGGCAACAAGACTGAATGTTTGTATGTTCCTACCCTCCCCAAAATCCTATGTTGAAATCCTAATCCCTAATGTGATGATATTAGGAGATAATTTAGGTCATGAGGGTGGATCCCTCAGGAATGGTATTAGTGCCCTATAAAAGTGACCCCACAATTTAAAATTTTAACTCTACTTACCTACCCCCCATCCACCTTATACATTTTTTAAATCTTTTAACAACATTAAGTTCATAAACTGGTTATCCCAGAATGATAGGTATATTCGATAATTATGTTAGATATATAGAGAATATGTCTCTAAGAAACGTATATATATACACACACTATTTCGCTGAATGTTTATTTAGGTATAAACACTAATATGCACATATTTTATCAGTTTTACATATATGTTATTTGTGTTTATACACAGATGTGTATATATGTGCATGTGTATTTATCTACATATATGTGATATGGCTATATTTATACATATAAGATGTTATGTATTTTAAAAACCAGACTATGAAGGCATGTTACTCTGTGACATCATTATGTTCAAGTTAAAGGTTAATTATTGAAAAAGGGGCTCTGTAATAAAATCTTGCCTGGTCTGTTGTGAATGTTCTCCCTTTTAAGCAGGAGGATTTCTTCCATACTGTATGTGCCATATAATTACTTCACTTGAATACAATACTTTAATGAAAACCAGTTTAATTAAATTAAATTTCTCCCTTGTGGTGATTCAATCGAAATGCATCATCCCCTCATTATTATGTTATCTGTAGGAGTCCAACATTATAAGTGCTATAAGGAGGGTTTATTTTAATGAGGGCAGCAATAATAAACTCTACTTTATCAAGTTACACAACCGAATATCACAACTGAAAATTTCATATTAAGTTCACAGCACATGCATTTTAGTTCCTAATTAGTGTAGTCTGTTTACGTTGTTTTATTGGAGGTAATGCCATTCAAATAATTATCTTTTTTGACAAATATTTATGACAAGTCTCTACTTAAATTGGTATAATTAAATTTACATAAATAATTAAACAATTTCTTTCCAATGCAGTAGTTATCATCGTCATAGCCTTAGTTTAAAGATGATTCATTTTGATTTCAGAGAGTCCTGTTGAGATTGGGTGTATTGTGAGCTGAAAGAATTTCATCTACGGTTTATAGGGTCAAGACAATTTCAGGGGAATTTTCAACAAACTCAGTGAACTAGGGAAAATGAGAGGGAGTTAATCTGGTAATTTATAACTAATAGTATTTTGAATAAACATAATTACTTATGTTTTGAAGGGATTAAAAATTACCTACACCAAAATAAATTATATACATTTATGTCTTTGCAGTATACATAACTAGAAACATAAATAAATGTGACTCCAAAGAATGTATTTCTCAGGCAAACAATGCTTGAAAAAATATAACTATAGTAATTAGCTTTCATTTTACTAGACCAAAATCAAGCTGTAAAATTATAACCATACTTCAATACTGATTGCTTTTCAACCTCAGAGACAGCACAGTGTGGCAGACAATTCTAGAATAAAGTTATATTTCCATTTACCAGCCTCCCTACAAAGAGAGTTCAGATCCGTCCTAGTTTCCAAACTGTTCCTCTTCCTCTGGGGTTTGGTTGGATCTTGAATGTTATTGACCATACAACTTAAATGTCTCTAGAATCCAACTACACTTTCTCTCTCGCCACTGCCGCTCTCATAATTCTGGTAGGTTGGACTATTGTAATAGCTTCTTGGTCCTTTTGCCTTGGGACTCAGCACATTCCAAAGTTGTCTCCATATTGATTCAGAATAACTTCTAGATCCCGCACATGCCACACTATTCCATGCCCACTTTAGATTAAGCAACGGGGAGCCCTATGTACCTTGGCCATTTTCTTCCCTTTCTCCAGCTATTCCCCTTTCTGTGGTGCAAGGAATATCCAGGGCATTCAGGATGTGACCACCCAGAGCCTACCACACACCTGCTCCAAAACTATAATCCCCTCAACACATCTGAGGCAGCACCGAAAATCTGTTTGAGCCTCTGTTTCAGGTCCTTCCTCCTGAGGACAGATTGCTGGAGTGCTTACTTCCAGGCCTGAGAAATATCCAAGAAGCATTTGTTTGGGGAACAGGAGGACAGAGCTTGGACACATGGGCTGGGCTGAAGTTGTTGGGACTGAGGTGGGGAGGGGACTGATGAAGACATCTATATCTCCCTATACTGATGTGTTGTCCTGTGGAACTCCAAGGAGGCTAAGAATTCTGAATTTGATCCTGATCTCCCATGTTACGATAAAAATATGTTCTGTTAAGTAAGAAAACACAGAAACATATTTTATTTACCTGTTTATAATAGGTATACTAAGACCTGTAGTACGTGAACCTCCTCTGTACTCTTGCTCAGGGCCCTGTCAATGTTTGGGAGGGCCAGCCTCCATGCCTCATGGGACTTTTATATCGCTGGGAATTCCCATCTAGTTTACCAGCAACTACTTCCACGAAGCGTTCCCAGATCCCATTCTCAGGAAGACTTTTAGTTTTCTGCTTTGTGTTTCCATTGTGCATGCCTTTATTTTAGAAGTATTGTAATTATTCAGAGGAAAGCTAAGTCCTAGTACCGGAGCTTTATTTACTGGTTGTGAAAATACTGGAAAATTTTATAACATTCATAAAATTTGTTTTATCTATAAAAAAATCTAGTTGAATTAGATAATAATCTTAGTTAATGTTTTTAAGTAGTTCCTAGGTACTGTTTTAAATGATTTCCATTATTAATTCATTTATCATAACTAGAATCTTGGGTACCATTAAGTTATTACATGAAGAAAATGAGGCCAGAAAGGTAAAGAAACTTGTCCAACATGACTAAAATTGAAACAATTTTGGCTAACCTCCATTTAAGAAATAACATGAGCAGTTTCTGTTTGAATCCATTTTGTAATTTCTAATCAATAAAGTTATTTCTTCATTTTAGAAACTATGGTAAATGATTAAAGAGTCATTTAGACTATTTTTGGAATATTAATATTTAAAATATTAGCCCCTCCTTTTATTAAATTCAGATACCATGTTTACTAAATTTAAAAAGAACCTTTGGAAAATGTTTTGGGACTTACTTTAAAAAAAAGAAAAATTTCATGGCTAAGATGTCATTAATATAAGGAAAGAGTTATCCCTTTGACATTTTTTGATTTTTATTTTGAAATATTAATATTCTTTCCTTCAACAATAGAATTCTAAAGAAATAAAATTCCTTGATATTTAAAAAAAAAAAAACAGTCAATGTAGACCATCATTTTGAGCACATCTGAAACTAAAAATGGCAAATTCTGTGCCTAGCCTGAATAGAGAATGTTCTGCAGTGCTTTGTGCTGGCTGAGCATTTTGCCACTAATCACCAGGAAGCAAGAAACAATACGGCCAGTTTGAGAGCCTATTAAGCCAAAAAAAGCCAAGAATTGGAAGGAGAAAAAAAAAATCCTAGGTAGGAAAGTCAGTAATAGTATAATACTTTCATAATGTTTTGTTTTCTTTTTAGGATATATATATATATATATATATATATATATATATATATATATATCAAGGAAGTCTTTTCTTCCACATTGATATAGTTACGACATTAACTATTAATATTAATTGCTTACATGTATAGGGACATAATATACACATAACTTTCCCCCTTAAAAATGTGTAAGCTACAAGAGATAACATTTCAGATTAATATGTTCAGAACCACAATCAATGAATGAACAATGTATCAATCAAATTCAGCATAAAGAAAAATCTCCTAAGATAGAAATTTCAATAAGTAAAGAAATAGCAGAGTCATATCCACAGACATTGTTCTTCTTATACAGGACAGTGAGTGGAAGAGTGTATGTGTGTGCGTGTGTGTGTGCATATGTGTGTAATTTAAGGAAAGGGCCAAATTTAGTTTAATGTGTTTTAGATTAGAGATATTATATAAACACAGAGTATGGTAAAATGTTCCATAAACAGAATTAATTTGTCTGAAACAAGAGCTCAAAATTTGATACGACCACAGATACTGAGTGAGCTGGCATGTGCAGAAATCTCAGGGTGTGCATTAGATTATCCACCAATCCCCAAAGTCCAAGTCAATTAGCATCTATAATCACAGGGCTGAGCTTATCCTAGATCACATTTTGGTACAGAATGTTGACATTATTAATTTCTAACTGCATATATGGAAATAGAAGGTCCAAATCTAAGTAGAACCCATTACTTAACCTATATTAGCCTTAATTTCCTGTTTATTAAAGAGGCAACTTTTGATAGAACAAAATGAAAAAATATGTTAAGTTACTTACTCTTTGGCATATAACTGATGCTCAATAAATATTTCAGAATTTGATTCTAAATACTAGATAGTTCATTTAAATTACAAAATATATAACTCAATTTCTCCTAGACACACAAAAATTCTGGTAGGAAACCACAGGAGCAAAAGTCTCTACCTCTCATTCTCCACAGATGTTTGGGTAGGAGTGAGAATATGTAAATAGATAAAATTTATGAAATTCGAATTCTTCCTGAAATTGTGTGTGTATGTATATTTATGCATATACCTATATATCTCTATCTTCGTGGAAACCAGGGATGATTTCGAAATTCCCCCAAACTTTTATGTTCCAAGAAATGTCTGGCCAAAGACCACTCTGCTCTTGCATGTTTCTACCTGCACCCTTCCTTGATTACTCAGTTACGACCCGCCTCCATCCCTCCTCATGACTCCCTTGTCTACCTGCCTCTGCAAAACACCAAGCTCCCCTCCTTTTTTGGAAATATTCCTGATTAATAAACATTCTCCTGATTGCAATAAACTGAATAAAGTCATCTTAATTATCTGGTGCATGTTAACTTTCACAATTGCAAATTCCTTACTTACAATTTGGTTTCTATGAGCTGCCATTTGTTCTGTGCCAGGCAAAAATACCCAATAATAGTATTCCATTGAATAAGGCAGGTTAAATATTTCTGCACCATGAAAAAATTTCCTTTAAAATAAAAAAGAAAATATAATAACATTTTTTCCTTCTTGACCACAAAATTTTTGGTGTTAGCATATTCCCTATCTCCAGAGAAAACATACTTTTTTTTGGAAAATGTTCTTACAGTCTACTGCACTGTTCAATGCAGTAGCCACTAGCCACATGTGGTTATTTAAATTTAAATTAACTAAAATTAATGAAATCATTGATTTAGTTTCTCAATTGCACTAGACATACTTCATGTACTCAAGAGCTATATGTAGCTAGTGACAACCATATTGCACTATGCAGAAATAAAATTTTTCCACGATTGCATAAAGTTCTAGGGTACAGTGACAGTCTAGAACTTCTATTAGAGAAAGCATTACATCATGTATTAATCAAAAGGTATCATGGAAAGAGCAATGTCTTGGCAGACAAGTTACCAGGCTCTACCTTCACATTTCAATTACTTTAAAAAATATAATTTCTGGGTCCTGGTTCTCCAGATTAGGAATTTAGGCTACATGATCCTTTCTGACTCCAGTATTCTTACTTTAAATATTAGCTAAGTTTTAATGGTACCATTAGTGGTTGTGCTGAGGTATATAGAGAAACTCAGAAGTTTACAAGGCATTTTTCTCCTACTCAGAAACAACTAAAATTGAGTCAGTTATGTAGACACAAGTAACTGCAATATGAAAAATTTATCTGATATAATAAAATTTCAAAGTAAGTTAAGGTAAATTCTGCCTACAAATATATGGTAAGGGCTTTCTGGAAGAGATATTATGTCACTTTAGGCTTGAAAGATGGGTAGGATTTTGACAAGGGAAGAAGAAAGCACATTCTAAATAAACATAAGCAAAGACATAGTGATGGGAAAAATTGGTCTGTACCTAGTAAAAACGGCTTTGTCAACAGATTTGAATGATGGGTAAGACAGGGAAGATAATTAATTTAAAAAATACACAATAGATGGCTTTTTACCCAGGGCCTAAAATATATTTTGAACGATAAATGTGGATGGTAATACTGGGTATGGTGGCTCACGCCTGTATTCCTAACACTCTGGGAGGCCGAGGCAGGATGCTTGCTTGAGGTCAGCAGTTCAAGACCAGCCTGAGCAAGAGTGAGACCCTGTCTCTACTAAAAAGTAGAAAAAAATAGCCAGGCGTGGTGGCACAGCCTCGGGAGGCTGAGGCAGGAGGATCACTTGAGCCCAGGAGTTGGAGGCTGTCGTGCGTTATGATGACGCCACTGCACTCTAGCTGGGGCGACCTCTGTCTCAAAAAATAAAAAATAAAAATAATAAATAAATAAATAGTGGATGGTGAGGGAGCTCGTAGGGTTATTTCTGGAGTAGAAGTGACAGAATTGGCAAAACATTAAGAATGTAAACAAATACAGATATTCTTTGCTGTCCAATCTATTGTAACTGCTTTTGATAATAAATGTTTGAATGTTTTCCTTAGCAGCTTCACTTAACTTTTTAAAACCGTTTTACTATCGTAACACTTATTTTTTCATTAATCTTTTTAAAAATCTATTTTATTTTTTTCTATCTAGGTGATAATTTTGAATTTTAAAAATAAATTCTAAAAATAAAACAAGTGCATCATGTAATAATAATAGCAGTAATAATAATGATGCAAATAAAACACGATTCCAAACTTCAGCAGTTTGGTGTCTTTATTTAGAGTGCCTTAAATCCATTTTAAGTTTTACTAGTGGATGGAGATGCCTATTTCAACTAACATAGTGATTGGATCTTTTTCAATTGGGAATCTTTCTGTATCTTGTGATGCATTTTAAGCGACATGTGTTAGTTTTAAATGTTATGCATTCAGACATGCCTGTAATAAATAGATATCAATGATGCAAGATACTTAGTTCAACTGGGTTCTTTAAAGTACATAAAATTGCTGGAAACATGGCCTCAACTCTCAAGAAGCTTCCATGTCAGTGCAAGTAAGCCATACTCATTTGTAGGCATCACTAGCCAAACTGGGTTGGTGAAGAGAAAGGGAAGAAGATCAAAGGAAGCATAAAGCAAATTACAGATAAGCCCCATTTTCTATGTGTATTCAAGTTCTTGAAGTTTTGTAACAGTGTGTGTTAAATAAAACCCTGAGTCCCTGTTTTGGCCCCCAATACTTTCTTAATACCTGTATGAGTCACCTGAGTCTAGGGCTGTATGCTATTTTTGATCAGAATCAGCATATTAGGGTCGTACAATTTCCATCTAAGGAAAACCACTGCCAGATGAATGGGGTGTCAGAGAGAGAGGTGATTAATCACATAGTGAATCAATATGGTAGGATTGCTCACTTTGCATGTATGAGAAAATGTACAACCAGCTAGATATGCATGGCAACAGAAAGCATGTGGTAATCATATCTGGGATCAATAAATTAAGCGTTCAGTGATTATAAAGCCCTGAGCTTCTATAACTCAATGACGCTTGCTCTTGCTGTAAGGTTGCATGTGTCCCTTTCTTCTCTGAACACTTGCAGATTAAATCTGTTTGGAAATTCTGGAATTCCATCTGAGGAGACCTCCCATACCTGGCCCAATCCACGGGGATGGCCCAGGAAGCTCTCGGGGGAGAAAGTGAAAGAGAGTGAGATCCCATATCTAGACAGCAGCCCGTGGACCACTACAGGAACCCTCTGGAGGTTAAACACTGAGCTGTGGTCTTTTACCCTTATTCCAAAGAGATATGTGCATGTACGTTAGGTATTTTTAGGAAAGTTTGGTTTAGATAAGTTCTATGATTTCATATTGGATAATATTTATTTTGTGTAGTTGAATAATTCTTTCATAAAGATATATAATTTAAAAAGGCCGCCTATGGTCAGTTTCCCCAAACTTTGGTCAAAGCCAATAAAATGATCGTGGTCTAGTTCACTGTAAGGCCTAGATTCTTACAGCTTTGACAAGTCTCACCTGGGTCCTGGAATTTGCTGACCTCTCCCCAGAGAGGGGCTACTAATGAGGCAGCTGCTGAATATGTTTATTTGTCCTGGCCTCTAACTCCCACTGGACAAAAGAGGACAAAACTTAGGCTATTAGTAGAAGAACAGAGGAGGCTTCTGGGCTGTCACTCAGACTCCAACCAGAGCTTCTTTCCTAGCATTTATTTTCTACTGCTTCTCACCATCTCAGTGGTATTTTGATTATCAATGCTCATCTACTGCTGCCAAATGCTAGAACACCAAGGGAGATGGGCCAGACCCAAATCCCTGCTGTGTTTTAATCACAATTAATATGCAATCCTTCTCATTTATCCTGGATATCTACAGTTTCTAAATCTACACTATTTGGCAATATGAAGTTGTTGGGCAAACAAAGGCAAATGACCAGACAACACATTGCAAGCTTTAAAAGCAGAACTGGCTGGGGTACCTAGGGATCTCTAAGCCAGATATTACACTCCAGGGAGGAACCCACTGCATCACAGGGGCTTTTCAGATTCATAATTAGGGGACACCAGCTCCTCCTCTGAGGTGTTCAGAGACTGAGACCCCACAGCAGTATTATAGGACAGAGCCTGGTCTCTGCAGAACACCATCTTCCTCTCTGGGATGTCAGCCTGCAGGGATCGGTCTTGACTTCTCCTAGAGCTAAACAGAATATGAACACTTTACCGTGATCAGAGAAGGGATTCATGGAGGAGACGGTATTTGATCTAAACTTACATGAATGCACAGAGTTTCAAAGTCAGACAGTGAAGGAAGGAAATTCTCGGGGAAAGCTCAAGTGTTCAAGACATTAGAAGCAGTTTAAAAGATCAGGGAAATAAATTCAGCATAAGTACTGGACATCTTTGAAAAGTCAGGAAAAGGTTTTAGGCTTCATTTATGTAGTTCTGCAAGAATTATCAGCAGATGGGATTAAGGAATTCAAAAAGAAGATGAGAGAATAGGAGACAAAGAGATTATAAATCAAAGGTCTGAAGTCAAATAGTGGGAGTGGGAATGGAAAGCAAGTGGCTTATGACTTATTCAACTGAAGCACTAAATAATCAATAATAGGGATGGGTGCATATTAAAATATGTAAGTCAAATGCGATTATTTTTCAATTAATCTCTAGAAATGAAAGCTCTGCATATACAAAGTTACTCAAAATAAACCCAAATATAAAAAGCAAATCAATTTTCTGATAGGAGAGTCAATAAACCTGCAGTTATCTGAGGATTTATAGATACCAAAGCTGAGATAAACAGATATAGCTGGTCCAAAAAGTGACCATTAGGATTACCTTTATAGTTTTTCTTTGTAATAACTTTTTTTATTTAAAATTAGTGTCATTCAAAAAACCAGCTAGCCTTCTTCCAGAGAGGAAAAAAATCTCCACTATAAATATTAAAACTTTATTAAAGAAATAAGACCAAATGGTAATTACATTATGTATCTATTATTTTTTAAAATGGTAATAGAGTAGACATTCTTTTGTGAATGAAACGGAAAAGGTGGCATTAATAATGTACAAAAACTGTTTATAGACTTATTAACAAAACAGTAAAAAAAGTACTTCTAAAGAAGATATTAAAACAAATCCTGCCATATTATTTACTCGAATATTTCACATTTTAATGCACTTTATCTGGAGACTAATGTTGCATACAGTTTACTTTTGACATCGATTATGTAATTTATGACATTGCTAGGCCCACATCTCCACACGTTTTTTTCCATCATTCAGACTATATTTAAAATGCCCATATCCACCTAGTGCAGTGATTGGCAAACTATGAAGCCAAATGTGGCGCCTCCTGTTCACCTGGGTAAAGCTTCATTGTAGCACAGCCATACTCATTTGTTCACCTGCGCTGCATCTATGTCCCACATCTGTGGCTGCTTTAGAGCTACAGATGCAGGGTCCAGTAGTTGCAACAGAAACCATAAAGCCCCAAAGCCTAAAATATTACTACTACTGGCCAGCCCCTTTAGAGAAAAAGTTGGCTGACTGCTGATCTATAACTATTTTTTTTCTTACTTTTCTTCTTTTTTATATAGAAACATATTCATAAATCTCTCTTTTAAGGGAGCTATGCAAGTCTGGGATTCTCACTTTTTCTGTCATTTTGTAAATTTGTTCTCTTAATGTAATTAAACAACCATTATCATGCTAATTTTAAATATTGCTCCTACATTGTATAATGTTTTTGCTATCTGATGAAGTCACCTAGGCTTGTCTGAAATTCCAGAATATATTACTTTATGGTAGAAAAATACTTGTCATACTTTTTTTTTATAAATAATTTTGTTTTTAAAATTCTAGTGACTCAATTCTACCTTATTAAGATTTTCAATAAAGAGTTACATTCATTTTCTTTAATAAAGTTACCAAATAGAATGTGGAAACACAATGTCATAATAAAAGTGCTGAAGGAACATTTTTGTACTTAGATTTCTTAGGAAATGATTACATTTGTGTTGAAAACTCTTACTGAGGGCCTCTCAGAACTTCTAAGAGTATACAACCCCTTGGAGAGAATCCAAGGGCACTTATTATATGATAAATCCACTCGCATTCTCAGAGAAGAGAGTTTTAAGAGGGTTACCATGCAGTCACAAATACTCTTCATATCCAGAAGAATAACCAACCTTAAAAATTAAGAGTGGTACAGTTAAAAAAAAAAAGCATTCTCACCATCCTCACTGGAAATAGTGATGAATGAAAATTATTGCCATAATTAGGTTGCTTAATCAAAATGTGAGAAGTCCAAGGGATGCTTAAAAAATACATATTAGATTTTCCGGTAAAAAAAGATGTCAAGTACAGAGAATATTAATTATTTAAGAACTTAATAAAATGAGACTGAGATGTAATCTTACCCCTTCTGTGGATGAAAAACTTTTCCTGTAGAGATTTTTATTATAAACTGAAAGTTCATTAAGGGCAGACAGAGAATGCTTTTGTTAGGTTTGCTGTTATATTCTCATCGCATAACAAGGTATTTGGCAAATAATAGTTGATCAATCAATATTTACTAAATAAATAATTGAGTGTATGAATAGGCAAATGCATGCATGGATGGATGTTTGGGTGGAACAAATTTTCTTGTTTTATTATATATTTGACATGGTTTCCTTTGACTTATAAAGAACCACTGGTATTTTGGGTGATGGGCACATGTATAGCCTTGACTCAAGCATTACAAAAGCTATCCACGTAACAGAAACATTTGTACCTCCTTAATATTTTGAGTAATAAAAAAGAATCATTGGTGGTCACAGCATAGATTCCTTTGTCTAGATGGAATGTTCAAATATTGAGATGAAAGCCAAATTGAAAGATGAACCAGTTTCTCAGCTTTATATTAATTCTATTATAAAATAAGATTTTCTGTAGTCCTAAATAATGATTTTGTATTGTTGCAGCATTTATAATTACATTGTTTAAGCCATTAACATTGATTTGAAAATTAGGAACAAGCATTGCTGGTCAATGAAGTATCATTTGCCCTAGATGAATTTTATTACATTTGAATGTAGTTTTTACACATGTCAGCTTTAGTTTGCAAATAATACATAGTGGTGGTTGACAGCGTGGAATTAGGAACCATGTAGAACTGGGTTTGACTTTTGATTTTCCCAATTACTCAGTGTATAACTTTGGTAATGAACTGATATCTCAATTTCTGCATTACTTAAAAGAGGGATGTTTTCATATAGAATACTTGTAAGTTTTAAATGAGATGAAAGAAAGGAAGAAAGGGAGGGAAGGAAGGTGGGAAGATCATAAAGGAACTCGAAAGAGGAAAGTAGCACCTAAAGCAGAAGAAGAAAGATGACGTTAAAGTGAGGGGAAAAAAGAGTAGAGCCATTCTTATATTTTTCTATAATACTTAAGAAATCATGTAAGCTGCCTTGAAAGCCTAGTGTCTGTTGTAATCAAGTCAACATCCAACATTAAACAGTGGGATTTTATAAGATTTATCCCTGGGATTGGGAGTCAGGTGGCAGATTGAGTACCCTATGTTTCAAGACCAAAGAGGAAGATAAGCACCGTATACTGCATATCGTAAAGCAAACAGTATGGTTACTGAAAATATTATAATTCTAAGTGAATCAGTAGTGAGAATTTTAAAATGAAATATTAATTAGTTTAAGTAAAATTTATTTTAAATATATAAAGAGCTGGTTCTTAGCCAGATGTCCCTGAATATGAAGAAGGGCATAAAGAAAATACTTGAGCTAATTAAAAAGATGCTCAATAAGAAGGTATACTTTTGAGATATAAATATACTAGAGGTGAAAAGTGATCACCATTAATTGTAAGGGAGCAATGAAGGAAAAGCACAGGCAACCTGGAAAATGAAAATCCGGCGGAATGGCATGACCTAACACGAGTTACACAAAATTGAAGTGAATACAACAGAAGCAGAAGTTCAAGGAAGCCACGATTAAAGATGAAAGGTAAATTGCTTAGAATATGAAGGCAAATAATTAGGTCCCTGGCAGAGATAATGTTTCCATAATGAGCCCTTTGAGAAATTCACAGGAAACAGTGAAAACAGATATGGATATTTCACTAATTGAATTACTATTCCACGTTAGCTTTGACTACAGTGGGAAAAGTGATTGTCACATAAATTGTATGATGGAATTACACACACATTTTTAAAAATGAATGATATAACATTGCCTTGGCATTCAGGGAGGACAATTATGCCATTTGCAATTAATAAAAGACATTAAACAATGCAGATAATTGTCTTCCCATGTATAGAAAAATTAAAGGAGAGGATAAGATCTCTAGTTCTTGATCCTTTTAGAATGTAGTAATGTAAAATGCTTAACTATGAATTTAAAATAAGACTTCTGACCGTAACTGAGTAACTGGAGCATGACACACATTCCTGCTAAAACCAATTATGAAACTGGACATAATATATAAAGCAACTGTATACACATTTTGGAGAAGAAATAGGCAGCACAGGACTTTGATCCCCCAAGGAAGGGAAAGAATGGTGTGATCCCCACTACTGCTTGGCCTTTCTGTTGGAAGGCACTTTCCAGGTTGTCTTCCAGGCAAGGGAGCCACAACAGAACACAGAGGTCTTCATGACTTGCCCTGAGCTGCAGATGAAATCGGAATCGGGGGCTGCTGAGGCCAGTGGAATCGGTGGGGCAGAGCGCTAGGGGGAAATGAGCCATGCAAAGGAGGGGATCCAGGACTCATAGGGGCCCCCTCAGGACAGTCCTCAGCCAAGTGCCACGCTGTGCAGGTATGGATCAAGACACCCAGAGGCCTGATGGAAATCAGCTACCTGGAAGGTGTAAGCTAGATTAAAGTGCAATATGGAATCAAACAGCAAAACATTCTGGGAGTGTTGAATATTTCAAAACTAGTTAATGGCAGAGAAAAAATTTAAATTGAGGGCCCTTGGATCTTTCCAGAGGTCTCGCCATCATCTGGACAGCAGAGAGGTATGGACTCTGACGGTGGTGGTAACAATGCTACAATCACCTCTATTTTACTTCCTTCATTTTCTCTTCTCTCCCTCCGCTCCTTCTCTTCCTCTTTCCAGACACTCTCTACAACATTGTTCTTACTTTTTCCTTCTCCCCTGTTGGTTCAAAAGTGAGACCTATCAACAGCAGATAAGGAAGGGGATTCTGAACGGCACTTACAGGATATGCCGGCTCTGCTTTCCAGGTCCCACAGCATCTAGTTACCAAAGAGGTTTTCATGCAGAGATATTTTAATATTGACTGAATTGACATTGAGATACACAGCCTGTTAAACTGGAAAAGGTTTCAGAGGGCTCATGTATCTTAACTCCCTTCTTTACAGCACAACTTACCTTCAAATTTCCAGCTTTGCAAAGTGTATTTATTTGTGTTATATGGTTCTGCTTTACATGTTAATTGCATAATTATTCATCTATCTATAGTTTTTACTTTGCTTCTTTTTAAAAACCACTCCATCATGTTTGTATCTTTTAGGAATTTTATCACTGTCCATTGTTTTAATATTAATTTTATTTCCTGCCTGTATCCACCTTCATTTCTTTGCTCTCGAGAGCCTTTTCCTCTTATAAATGTATTTTCATTTGAATATAATTAAGAATTATTTTAGTCTGCTCTTAATATGTGTAATTATTGCTAATGGTTATAAAAATGTTTGATTGCCAAATGACAATGAAATACAAAGGATGTACCAGATATTGCTTATTATGGATCACAGTTAATATAAATTGATATGAAGAGCAAATGACTAAAGAAAAATCAGATGCGTCTGCAATTGTGGTAAGTTTATATTATTACATTTTGGAAAATACACATTACTCTTTAAAATTCTATCATAAGATAATATCTAACCATTTTCATTATTTTCTTTTTGTGGATTTCAATATATTGAAAAGATTTTAACATTTTTACTTTCTTTATATTTAACTTTAAATACAGAAAACTTTGTTGATTTACTTGAGCTGTTTTTTAAAGCTGGCATTATTTAACTTTCGATAGACAACGTTTGAGCAGGTTTTGTTGTTTGGTCTTATAAGCAAAATAACACTGAGGCCTGTGCTTCAAAAATGGCACGTGGCAATATTCGTCAGCTAGGTGGGCCTAAAATCACGCTTTCGTTATTCCACAGAGTTTGCATGTTTAAGGGAAGATTAAAAGTTGTATTTCCTTTTTTCCTTATAAAAACTTATATTTGAGGAGATTATTCAGATTTTAAGAAGTAATTCTTAGGTTTTTCTTTGGCACTAGAGAAAATAGTGTGAAATGAAATAAAGTAATGATTTGGGACAAGTATATAGAAATATCCTATTGATCCATTAAAAAATAAACCTATTGTTAAAGGCAATTTCAGAAAAAAAGTTGAGCATACTCTTTTAAAACCTACACATAATTTATTCTTTGTCAGTGTTAGACAGTGATAAATTTGATTGGAGCTGGCCCAAACTCCTGTCCTCAGAGGTTCTGCCTGGACTCAGGCTCAAAAAAAGTTCCTGCTCTGAAATTCATACTTTGCTTTCTTATTCTAGTTCCCAATGCTTTCATCCCTAGTACAATTTTATAGACGGACTATATAAACGGCCCACATTTTTCATGCCTCCTCGTATCCATACATTTTGGTTGCATTCTCCCATACTGACCCTTGTTTGTCCAGGCCAACAACACTTAGGCTCATAAAAAATAATAAATAATTATTATTCTAAGCCTTGAAGCAACATCTGCTCAAAACAACAGCACTTCTCAGATCTAGCTTTATGTCTTTAGAGGGAGACAGTGTTCTCAGAAAAGTCTATAACATGAGGCAAATTTGTTTTCTCAATAAATTGTATCTGTACCCTGTTCCTAAATTTTGTTTCGTTATTTCGCCAAAGGGAATCCTAAATATTAGGATATTAATCTCATAATTAAATAATAACGTAAAATTTCCTATTTATTGCCTTAAGAGTTCAATGTTTTCACTAAGAGTCCCTGGTTAGTAGAGAGAACAACTTCCGGTATAGATGGGAAAACAGGATACCAAGGACTCCCATCTTCCTTGTCTTTGGGAATACCAATGTACTCTTCCCTGGAAACCAGAGATTTTACCTGGTTTGGTGTAAGGGATGGTGGGTTTTGGTAGAGAATGTGCAGACAAAAGTGTATGAAAGATTTTCCTTTTTAGTGTCTGGAAGTGATGCCTGTGGAATTTAGGGTAGTTCTGTGGGGGCAGGAGACCTGAACTCAACTCAGGTGACTGGAAAAGGCAGCAGATAGATGAAAAACATGACCAAGGCACAACAGAAAGCCTGGGAGCAAAGAAGAGTGTGTGTTGGAGAGTGGCACCAGAGTCAGCATGTGAGAGACCTGGAAGGACATTCGTGTGGGACTTTAGGCCAAACAGATATTAGGAGGATCACAGTTACAATTTCCCTGTGGCACAACTAATATTTTCTTATGGTTGAGTCTTTTTATAAAATATTATATTTTATTCATACTTGTTAATATGCACTAAAGGGTAAGCTGAAACATTGGATATAGTTGTATAAGTACTCCTACATACTCTGTCTTGTCTTCCTGCATGCCAATTCCCACATACTAGAGTCATCTCTAACACATCTCAGGGGCATGTCCAACTCACCAGCTGTATTAACTCAGAGCTATGCTCACTAACATCAGTGAGTCTAAGCAGCTTGTTCATAACAATGACTATGGGAGATGCCCAGATGAAACTTTAGGAAAAGGGAATAAAAACTTGAGAAAGGTTTCTACTAAAGAGATCACTTACTAAATTGGACAGACTCATGAGGATGTATTTAAAACACCACACACACATAAACAGACACACACACAGAGCACTGTGTAAACATTTGATACCTCGCGGTAGTTGATTTCATGGCAGATTAAACTATAAAGTTAATTTGAGTGTAAAGCATGACTTTTCGTACAAACCCAGGCAAGCTGTTAAAACTGAGTAGTGGTTCTACTGGTCTAAATATTGATGTATCAAATAGCCTACATGCCTCGAAATCATTGCCATGTGTTTTAGAAACACAAAGGACCATCAGTGAAGACTATATGCAGAAAAGTTTAACTGATTGAAGACATTTGTATAAAATACTTGTCATTATGAAAATTATGACACAAACTTCAAGTTTGTGTCTAGGACTAATGCATCTACTTGGCTAAATTATTATAAAAGGTGATTATAAGGGATAGGAAATGACTGATATTTAGGTAGAAAGATATAGTAACTCAGGATTCCAACTGGCTAGAAAGCTGTACCATGAATAACATATGCCTATTTTCAAACTTTTTGGTTTAAATACTTGGATTAAAAGTCAATGGGACTAAATAACATGTATTTTTGCACATGACTCATAACATATTCCTTTTGCCATACCACGCATGGTTAAAAAATGCAATATCCTACATCCAACAGTTGCTAATAAACACCCAATTATTTCTCAATTTAGCTAAAGAGTGAGGCAGTTACATTATTCCATGGTCTCATACAATTTTGAAATAACAGAATTGCCCATTTAACTGATAATTGTTTTTATTCACTCACTTTTACATAGTACCATATTTTGCAAAAACCTACAATTGCACTTTTATTGCAGTAGCACAATAGGGTTCTAATATTCTTCCAAAATTAAGTCATAAAATGTTACACAAGCAAAAAGGAACCCTCACATTTTTAACTGTGATATTACATGTGGTACACATTTTCCTTCTTGTTATATAGTTCAGATAGAATAATTAGAATTACCATCAGGCCACTTGTTTTGTAGGGCGAAACACCATACTATGCATGCTGCTTAGTTGGCCGTGATCCAGCACTAGTTACATTCTTTGGAAGAACCGTTGTGCAGATTCTACTTGCAATAAGTGTTGTTCTGAGAGGGTTTCTATAGCTCGTGTTATTAAAAGAGAGATCACCTAAACCTATGGATTCATTGCACCTTCTGATTTATCAAGCTATCTTATACAATATCCTTATTTCTGGCTTCTAAATAATTAAGGTATATCTCTATGAACGTATGTATTCTAAGAAGGTATGTACAGGCATTCATGTAGGGACAGTTATAAATTTATATTTACAATTGTAACTTATAATATTAGCCAACAGTTTCTGAGTGTTTATTGTGTCAAAGTAAGTGCTTTACTTGACTTGATTGATTTGATCCTCATAAGCATGCTTTGTAGAAGGTATATTATCACCATTTTGCAGAAGAAAAAACCAAGATACAAAGATATTAATTAATTTTGTTAATGTTATTTCATTAGAAATGGCAGAGCCAATATTTGAATTCAGGCAGTCTGGCTTCATCCATTCATTACAGCATAATGGAAAATGTCCCGAAATTAGACTCCCTAAGTTTAGGTTCTAGACCAGGCAAATGTCAATAGCTATTTATTAGGTCCTTGGGAAAAGCATTTAACACCTACGATCCTCAGTTTCATAGCTATGCAATGACGAGGTTGGGCCACATAAGTGTTTTTGTTATTAGAATTCCCTTATTTGCTCTCTGCAAATTTGAGACAAGAGATCATTTGCACAAGTTTGAAAGTTTTCTTTTGTTTTAAGAAAATGTCTTATACTTAACATAAAGCCCATGTTTTTATCCCCATCTTTAGGAAATACAGTTAAATTTTCAATCTAATAAATCTATTTCTGATATTTTATGTAGAGATATAAAATAGGGCCTGTATCCTGACTCTATTGCCCATGTGGTTATGATCCACAGTCGAGGCAAGCTCCCGATGCGGCCCCTGAATGTATTAGCTAGTGCTGACATGGACGTCACCGTTGGTCAACGCAAATCAGTATCTGCTGCCTGTCTTTAACCCATCAGCACAGAAAAAGCCCCTCTCTCTTAGAATATGTCCAGGGTTGAAATAGGTTTCAGCCATTATCATGGTCAGTAGAAGAAGACCGTACATCTTAATGGAGGGAAAAAGGAAACTCGATCATTTGGAGGTTTGAGAATTCTTAGTCACAGAGGTAAAATGGACATTGGGGCTTAGACACGAGAAAGGAAGCACAAAACCAGAGTCATAAAAAGGTTGTTTAGAGAGGTAGGCCCTCAACTCAGAAAGCAGGATATCCAGACAAGACTGCTGACCACTGACTCTGTGGA
Source organism: Indri indri (assembly GCA_004363605.1). NCBI lineage: Eukaryota > Metazoa > Chordata > Mammalia > Primates > Indriidae > Indri > Indri indri. The sequence continues at coordinate 15,034 of RJWJ010009909.1, read as the reverse complement.
TGTGTGCATACACATATTTGAGTTAATGTGAGAATTCCTTTCCATGCTATCAGATAGTCTTACCTCCAAGAACAAATGGATCGTGTTTTTGGTCAGCTATCCAATATCATTGAATCGGGTTATGTAAATCTTTTCAAAATTGGTAAAGACCTTGCCTGTTAATTTGGTACACCTTTAATTATATCACTGTCTTTAGCTCTTCTTCTTAGCAATTTCTTTGCTCAGTTTTGTTTGCTTGATTGGATCCCTGGGCGCTGGGCCCAGGCTGGTTTAATTTATGTTTATCACTAAGTGTGGAGTCCCTGATGCTGCATTTTCAGTCAACACCTTATGAATTGTTGTCATTATAATCTGCAAACAGATGTGAAATATTTGTACATAGGTCTCAGGTTTGGTCATTTTAATCTATATCTGATTAATATTCTGTTTTGGGGACATTAAATCCTGTAATTATTTTCAGAAAATTACCAAATAAAAATGTCTACTTCTTATTCAACCTGACAGCCTCTTCTGAGAAATTTTTTTTGGAGATGAAAAGAGACTTTATTATTTTTAGTGCTGTTTAGCTAATAAAGTCCTAGAAAGCTGCATTTGAATATGGAGTCTTCTGCACCAAACATTAGTAAAATTGTATTCGACAATTGGGTGGCAACAATAAAGAGGTGAAATTAAAATGATAATAAATTTCTTGATTTATAAATATTACCAAATAAAAAATACTGTTTATAAGTTTGAAGAAAAGGCTCTACTACGTTAGCTCTTGATATTATATAGAGAAAATATTATAAAAATAGAATCACCTATTTATTTTGTGGCTAGATTCAAAAAATCTGCATGTAAAATATTTTAAAAAGAAAGCAGTATTTTTCATTGTTACTTTAACTCTGAGTAAAAACTTTTCTTTTTGGCGAGTTTTCAAACAATTGTTAAATCTTCATCATAACAAGCCTTTTTGCCTCCAAGATTTATAGCACAAACATTTATGGAACTCCAGGATCCTTAATTAAATATGGCAATATATATAGCATAAACTTAGCAATGAAATATTTTGAAAGGATTAAAGTAAGATTTAAAATGTCTACTATTTAAAGAAATCTGGCACACAGAAATTACTGACACATTTCTATTTCTGCTTTAAAAGAGATGATCTACGAGTTAGCATGACTTAAGTTTATACGCTTCATATTTAAGAAATAATCAATAATCAGGTATCCAAAAAATGAGGGAAGAGGAAAATTAAAATGTATAGATAAAATAAAACTACAATTTCATCTAAAAATCAATCTTCTTAATTAGCAAACTTTGCCCTATGCTAGATAGGATAAAGAATAAAAATGAAATTGACTGGTTTAAATTGTGCTCCAATAGTTTAATTCAATTTGTTATTTTCTACAGAATCTAAGAAATAATAAAATATTCAAACAGCCCCACATATCTCCCTGTTTATTATACTGACCAATTGTTTCCTTGAAATTATTAGTAAAGCTTGATATTGGGTGATAATCTGATTTGTGCAAGACTGATTTGACAATCCAATCCTTTGTTTTTGCTCACACAGTTATCCCCTGACAGAGTCAAAAAACTTTACACTGTGGTTTCTGTAGGAAAGCCTTTTACTCCCAATAGCACTTCTTAGGACAGTATCTAAGAAAAAGGATTAGGAAAGGTTTAGAAAATGTGACTTGGCATTCATTAATGCCAGGTGACTTCAGATATTTATAAAGAATATACTTTAAAAAATAATTTGAAAAGCTAAATCCAGTTGATTCTGGGATTACATCTTCTGAGTCTCTAAATTAAAAACATTAATGAAGAGAGAGCAGAAATAGACTTAGATTTGATTAGTGTGCACTTGGGGGATGGGCAGAAGAATGAGGACATCCCGAGCACCACTCAGAATCAGTTGTACTCCGCTTATCATGCAGTATATTCAGAGTACTCCAATCATTTTTCATGCCCATAGTAATGCTCTTTTTAATCAAAGTAAGACTTCTATATTTTCAAGCCAAGCCAATTCTTGAGAAAAGATCACATGCATTGAAACTGCCATTGTACATAACACTTGATTTCAGTTATAAAAGCTTCTCATTGTGAATCTTCATAGACTTTTGATGAATATCCCATTAGGATAACGATTCAGTCAGCTGCAATATTGTTTATAATTTTAAAGCCTTTTAGGCTGCAATGAAAGGGCAATAATTTTGTTTCAATTAAATGAAAATAGTTCTGAAATAACTGAAGGATAGTCAAGAAAGAGACAGTCCTATTTTTCTCTTCCATGTGTATTTTATTACACAAATTAGGTTTTATTAGTCTATTTTACCAAATGGTTTCTTTAAAACAACTTATATTAATGTAAAAGATCTCCCTGCCTTCTTTTCTTACTTAATATATTTATATGCATTCTCTGCCTTGCCTGGTTCTGCTGTGACACCAGAGGCAATAAACGAATGCAGAGACAATGTTCCTTTGTATTATAACCATGAAGAATCAGCAAGGTCTTCTAAACGCCTTGCTGTTTTTAACAATGGATAACACAAGTATAAAAAAGAGAATTTCCTAAATCTTCTAAGCTTATTAATGTTGATAAAACTTGGCCATAAGTTAGCAAATTTGGTCTCCTTTGAAACTTCACCAATAATCTAAGTTTGCTTCATAGCAATAGATAAAGAACAGTGAACCCAATTTTGAGACAAACTAGAAAGCACATATTACTTACCAAAAGACACAATTGATATACGAGACAAAGCTGGTTTTACAGTACAAAATATAAAAGCCTGACTAATCTGGCCACAGAAGTAAGCTGCAGAAGTACTAGAGAAAAGAGCTCACACTTTCCTCAAAAATCAACACTGAATACATTAAATATTCAGCAAAGTATTCTATTTAAATACTGAAATTGTCCAATCAAACTTAGAAGTGATCAAAACCTGAATGATCTGAGAAAAAGAATTAGGGATCATGCAATAATGTCTAAAGAATCTGAATATGACTGTTGTAATTAAAAGATACTTTTATAAAATAGGCCTAAGAGCTTTGCATAATGTTCAGATAACCAATAGTATTGAAAAGCTTCAAGATGCCTTTATTCTTTTTACTAATTATAGACAGATTATCCAAGACATTTAAGCTACATCACGATTATCCAAATGCCCTGTGGAATCTACAGTAGTACTGTAGTGAACGTTGCACAACCTGTGTTCGTCTTTAGGATGGAAAGACTTAATCCTCCAGCTGCCATGTGCAATGCCTTTGGCCCATCAGCCTTCTCCTGAAATTGCCCTCAGCTGAAGAGAGCTGCCTCACTCCAGGTCACCTCCCTGTTCCAGGGGTAAGTGCATCTCATGACTGGTCCATGAGGAATATAGAAGCCTGATCTCCCTTCCCCCATACCCCCTAATTTAGGACAACTTTGAAGGGCCACCCCAGAATCAGAATGTCCTTGAGGTCAGCTGAGGCTTTGTTTTTACTGCATCGCAGCCTAAATGATTCCCCTGTCCAATCCTGCTTCCTTTCTTTCTTTCACAGGGGAGGGACTAGACTAGACTTCCTACCCACTAATCTTGGTCTCAGACTCTGCATTCCAGGGAATTTGACCAGCAACATGTCCATGTTCACATAAAACTGCAGGTCTTTAAAATTCTGATAGTTTGCATTCTACTTTATAGATACCAAATAGTTGTAGAGGGATCTAAAATGGCATGCACAATTGAAAAAGGGGAGGTTTGCCACATTTTTGAAGGCGATGTTTTAAAGACATTTTCAAAACTATAGGCACGAAGGGGTAAAATCTGAACTATTTCCAGATGGCTGGCAATTAAGAATAGCATGATTACTATCTTGGTGTGATGCCAAATTTCATTAACTTTAAAACGTAAAGAAAACCTTCATGGAGATGTGGAGATAAGTTGAGAAATGCAATTATTTTGGTAGTGCAGCAACTGGGTAAAAGCAATCATTTCTCAATTCTCTTATTAAATTATTCCTCAGAAATCATAATGAATATACTGCTCACATTATTTGGGTACATAAAAATATTAAGTACATTGGGGGTGTTATGTAATCTAAACTGGGTATGGAGTAATCTAAATAACTGATGATTTCTTTAGAAGTTCTGGCAAATTGAACTGCCCAGAAAGAGATCACAAGATCATAAAATGAATGACTCTTGATAAGCTCTACTAGGTAGGAAAGTCATGGTCAAAAGCAAGTGGCCTCAGGGAGAGCTGATCCTAATGATGACTGATATTGAAAAACCACTTAAAACAAAATGAGATATTCACCTTGCAGTTATTCACTTGCTAAAGTAGATTTATGAAGAATTTCTGAAACTATTTCATTCATGTATTCATTCATTTCTTAGCAAATGGCTAGTAGTAGTATAGTGTTGTCAAAGACATAAACCAAAATAAGACTGGCTGAGTTCTTAAAGAACATTTTTTTTTTTTTTTGCATAATGAGAAACATGGTAATCATCATAACAATCTCAATAACTACCATAGTCACCATTTACTAAATTCCACTATTTGCCAGGCACTAGGCTATGTGATTTATGCACATTACTTTTAAGTCACATCAGCCATAAGAAGTAGATGCTATTTATCCTCCTTAATAAATTGCAAACTACACGAGTGAAAACTATAGGAACTACAGGAATTGCCTAATGTTTCCCTCATAATCATTGGCAACTCTGGGATTTGAAATTAAGTACGTGTGACCCCAAATTCTAATTCTTTTTTTGCTACCATTCTAAACTCTCTCATGAAATGTTTAAATAGCAGTACAAAGACATTAACTATTAAATGCCAAAGTAATTAAATGATTGATAAAGATCATAAGCACTCAAGGAGCTAAGACAGTAATCAGGGAAATGTTAAGAAAAGCTTCATTCTCCCCCTTTTTCTTAGGAAAGTATTGAATTCATCTCTAAGAGAAAATTTTTTAAAAATATATAATTATATCAGGCCCTTTGGCTATGCAAAGTTAAAGCAAAGATGGGATTATTTGGTTTAAAACATTAAGAAATTAAAATTTTCTTAAATATATAGTAAAAATGCAAAGGTACTTGTTTTAAAAAAATGTTCTCATAAGATGAGTGTGTACAGGTGTGTATTCTGTTTCCCAGAAATTCACCTGTACAAGATCAAGATTACAGATTGGATATTGACCAAAACGCAGGGCATATCACTTCACTTTATGCTTTAATAGAAGCTTAAAGGGCTCAGAGAAGAAACACAAGTACCCTGACCTACTGCATTGCAGCCTTATAAGCAGTACTATTCAATATTGAATAATCCACACTTCAGAAAACGCATTATTGTTGACTGATAGGCTGTCCTGTAGGAGAAGGGAGAAAATTCAAAGCCAGATTTATAAACAGAAAGAAGCTTTAAGAGGTTTTTAGTCCAACATAGTAAGATTGCTTTCTTTATCCACCCACAATATTAATACATATAAATTATGTCTAGGCGATTTCATCATTGTGCAAACATCATAGAGTGCACTTACACAAACTTGAACTCAGGTGGTAGTGCTAGGTCAAACGAATTACCCTCTGAGGAGAGGGTGCTAACCCCTTTACCATGGCAGTAAGCAAAGAAGAAGATGGAAGCCAGAAAATAGGGCCACCTTGTGAAGAGACGTAAAGGGATATACCCTGCTGCAGTCTTATTTTCCTGGAAGTTTGTAAACTATTCAGTAATTATTTGTTTAACCACTGCCATGTAAATGGCAATGCCCTTAATATAATGACATAGTTTCGGTCATTACATTTCATGGTACAAGCTCACATATGAAATGATTAATACTTTTATCATCAAATGTTTAAAAAGCCAAGTTATTGTGCTACCATATTAAAGCCTTAAACAAGGGAGGGTTCTCAAGTGACTTCCATGGTTACCATGAGGTAACCATGTCAGAGTCTACTAAACTGGGAGAGAAGGATAGCAAAGTTAGAAAGGACTTTTAAGGATACCATAAACTTTTATTTTTGTCCAGCAATATTCAAATCAGCTAAAGACTATGACTAAGTTAAATACAGTCATGTGCTGCATAAGGATGTTTCGGTCAACAACAGACCACATATATGATGGTGGTCCCCCCTAAGATTATAATACTGTATTTTTACTGTATCTTTTCCACATTCGTATATGTTTAGACACATGAATACCATTGTGTTACAACTGCCTACGTTATTGAGAACAGTACCATGTTGTACAGGTCTTTAGCCTAGCAGCAATAGGATATCTCATAAAGCTGAGGTGTGTAGTAGGCTGTATCATTCAGATTTGTGTAAATGCACTCTATGATGTTTGCACAATGACAAAATCACCTAATGACACATTTCTCAGAACATATCCCTGTCATTAAAAGATGCATGACTGTACTCTGCATAACCATAGATGCTAAATCCTATAAATAGGTCCTACAATACTGATATCAACTAAAAATCAGTTTGTAAAGTTCTCATGTGGAGGATCAACAGTCTTAACAAAGCTGTACTTTATATAGGGAAACCACAAAACACCACCATGGACAATACAATATAGTGGGGGTCTCAGCTCCTTCCTCTTTTGCAAAGAAACATCAGCTGTTATGGTTTGATGACAGCAAAGACTTTGTTTTATACATAGAAAAGCATAAACAAGAAACGTTTTAAATTTATCTTAGGGGAACAGTGTTTCAGTTATGTTATTGTTGGAGTATAAACACTCCAGAAAAAAACAGTGTGAAAAATTATATTAATTAATGAGATTGGACATGGCCTTGTTTAATTAATTGATGCAATTCTAAGTATTTAATTGAGGAAAAGACAATTTTGGTTACTAGGACATACTCCCAAAGTATAAAATCAACATTATATTTTCTCATCTGTTAATAACTAATATGGCCGAATATATTAACTACTTAGTTCAATTATATTATAAAAGCTAAATTTATAGTCCTCCTATTTGCATCCAAATGTAATATTGCCACCCACAAAACCCAGCTAGAAGCAATTTTTGCTTACTTCACTATAAATGATAATAAACCACAAACGTTTTCTTGAGAAATTCCATAAATGCTGATATTATTAATCACACAAAATTTTATTCATTTTAAATTTGCTTAATGAAGCCCTAGGAGAGGACAATAACTTTGAATCTGATGATAATTTCTGACATTTACATTCTCTGAAATAATGACACTGAAGTGTTCATTAGAAATAATGTCAATTTTTTAAATAGACAGGTTGGTTAAAGACCACAGACAGTAGATATTTACAGAGTGGTATTTTTTTTTTTTTTTTTAAAGTTCTTCTCACTTGCTAGCCAGTCATACTGAGGAGGTAAGGAGTAAAGACAGGATTTAGTGAGGTTCCTTTTATGATATTTCCTTATATGTTTTATTGAGTAATTTGATATTAGATATCCCTAGTAATACAGAATAGATTTTTTAACAATGGCTTTATTGACTTCACTTCTGCTTCACTTAAACCTCAAACGTAATGGACTGAAAACAAAAGCCATCTTCCCTTCTAATCTTTCTCCCCTTTTGTGAACATTTTTCCATTAATAGCATCATAGCATCCAGTTTTCTGAAACTGGATCATTAGAATCATCCTTATTTCTTTCCTTTCTCTGCTCTGTGCATCCTTCTATCCCTATTCAGATAATTAGAATCATGTATTCTCTTCTTCTTTTCCAGTTCTCCAAATAACTTAATCTACCACTCAAGTCCTCCTTGGCCTTCTTGTTGAAAGCTCTGTATATCACTGTATTTCTCTCATCCATTAAATAAAGTTACCGAATGCCTGCAATATAACTATATGTATCATAGGAATTAGAGTCAGACAAGCCAAAGGTGGATTCCTGGCTCCACCACTGAGTGGCTATTGTGAATTTGAGAGAATTATGCAATGTCTCCAAGGCACGATTTCTTCCTTTGTAAAGCAGGGGTAATAGTAGTATTGATCTCCTAGTGGTGAGAATTAAATAAGCAAATGCACAGAAAGCAGATAAAACAATGCCTACTATGTGCTAAGTATTAATACTATATAAATGTCCTCTTCTTCTTCCTAAACATCATCATCCTGCTTCACTGAATGCTTTCTGCCTTCCCTTTAGTTATGTTCATGTCTTAGCATACTGACTGGATTTTCAGATGCATGTCAGCATCACCTCTATATTCCTGTAATTTAGCATAGTATCTTTCATGGTAGTAGTTCAATCTGCATTTGTCAAAAGTATTAATGCCAATATGTTTTGTTGACAATTACATCTTTAAGTGTTCTTCTGTTGGAAATGAAAAGCTCTATGCTGTTTTCATGTTTACTGTTGCTTACTGAGAATCTACATGAAGAACAAATTTATAAAATAAAAAGCAATAATAAAAGCATTTGGCTAGTTTGAACAAGAAGGATACCAGTTAATAGACTGAAAATTCTTTTTTTCAAAATTCTTTATTGAACCAAAGTTTTATCCATGTATATATGTCCACATATCTCTCTCTCTCTCTCTCTCTCTCTCTATATATATATATATATATACATATCTCCATATAGTTGCGGATACAGTTATTCTCTACATTGTATAATTACATCTCACTAGAAGGAAATACTAGTTAAAGGTCATATCTCCCTTTCCAGAAGCCCAATGACTATCAAATGTTTTGGATTTTTCACACAAATATAGACAGACCCACACAAACACTGAGCACACACACACAAAGATACACACACACAAATACACACACAGAGCTACTCAAGGTGGAAAAAGAAACTCAGAAGAGAATAAGGCACAAAGATAAGTAATATAGTAGCATTTTTTGTTAAATAAAAAGGATTTTTCACTATCTTGTATGTTTCATGCTAATGGTTGTTTGCACTGAATGTTGACTATTTAATGATCGAGAAGATCAGTTACTTTTTGAGGAGAGATCCTAGAATGCGGTAATCATGTATTTTCTATGATATGGTCTATAATCATACACTTTTATAGTGATAGTAACCAGGAATTCTTACTATTTGATTACATACCTAGTAAAAGAATATCAATTATTATCACCCTCAGCTGAATTTTATCTATTGTGGATATAAGAAAAGGTGAAAAACTAGGGTGCTAAGGATGTTTATATCAGGGAGATGAGCAACATATATAACTGAGATGAATCTTTTTTTTTTTTTTCCGATGTTTTTCTCTCTGGCTCATGCTGCTTTTTTTCCTTTTGTATCATTTTACTTTATTTCAAACCTGTTCATTCTTTGATATATATTCCAGCTGAGAATTGCAAAATATATTGTCTGATAAATTAGATACTATGTCCTTACGAAAGATAGAAAGCCTTTTGTCAAACACAAATATTATTGCAACCTGTACCCAGGAGGGAAATGGGATAGACAGTCCACTTAATTTCCTTTATAGTTGAAGAAAAAAAAAAAATACATGAGATCAAGAAACCAAATTCTTGTGGGTTTTTTATTGACTGTGACAGAGCCTGTTAGAAATTCTCTATGCTATTCAGTCTTGCTACTATTAATGCAGTCCAGAACTTTTGCACCAGAGAAATGGTAACAATAGCAGTGCAAGGCATTAATTACAAACAGGAATTAACTTTCTTCCCCAAAATGGGTGCTATATTTCAGCTTTTTTACTTTAGCTGGGGAAAAAGGAGGATATTAATTGCTTCATTTATTTATTTAGTTAATTGGTTTGGTTGTCTTGACTAACAAACAGAACATCTTTTAGGTTTTATATCATCAGGTGAAAAATCTACAGATATATAATAAATTTTTTTTTGTAAGTCAATAAGTCATTTAATTTTATAACAATTTGAAAGTACTTTTGGGAATATATCATATTTGACATAGATATTTTTCTTAGTATGTATATCACATTTTAGTATATATTTACAGACATAATTTGTTTATAGCAAAACAGAATTGAGAGTTTTCTTTTAGATTTTCGTGTGTGTGTGTGCAAAATGTGTTCTGTAATATCGGCTGCTGTCTCCATTGGTATGTAAGACTTCATCCCTTTCTCTTTGCAGTCCTAATTCAAAGGCCACCTCTCCCAAATAACCTCTGTGAAACTATTCTTGTCCTTATGATTCTGTTGTGCCTTTGTTATTTACTGTTTTGTAGTCTACCCATTATATATGCTGTTGCCCTGTCATGTTTTAATTTTTTGAGGAAGTTGTTTATCCTTGCACACTAAATAATATAAGGTCATGTACATAATCCTTCATAATTTATTGAAGTGAACGGAATATAATGAAGCCTTTTCTTCAACTCTTTTTCTCCATCATAAAATTTCTTCATTTGCAAATGAAACCACAGAATACAGCACCTCAAAGAAAATTTCAGACCATGTTTATGTTGAGAAAGCTTGACACTTGCCATTTAGCTTTTAATTTTTTTCAAATTTAACCTTTTTCTTTAAATAATTTCAAACATGACTTGAATATCATGTCTTTGTGTATATTTCTTAAAAACAAGGATATTCTTGAACATAGTCTTAGCACCAGCATTAAATTCAAGAAAAGGAACACGTGGCGGACATGGAGATGCATCCAACGGATCCCTCTTTAAGGAAGGAAGAACTTCCTGCCACAGCTGCTGGGAGTGGGTCAGCAGTCTACCAAATGTCACTTTGTTCAGGGTTTGCCTCAGCCGCAGACAGCAACCTTGGGTAAGGGTATTTTGTTCCTGGGGCAGTCCACATCCAATCACTGATCACAGAAGGGGTATTTTGGCTAAATGTGAGTCATATACAGAATGAATGGTTATATATGCTCTAGAACTTCCCAAAGAATCGGCCAAGCCTTTATTGTTAAGACTGCATCACCTTTTGCCTTGTTTCTCCACCCAATCCATCCACAGGTATTGATTCCTACTTAGCATTCTACAAGCCTATTAATATACTATCTACCTCAGTGTTTGCTTCTGAAAGACCCAAACTGCAACGACATTGATAAAACACTTTTATCTAACTATAGTCCATATTCCAATTTTGTTATTTTTTTTCCTAACAATAACCTTGATAGTATTTTTCCCCATCAGTACAAGCTTCAGTTCTGGATGAAATAATACATTTACTTGTCATTTAGTTCTAGTCTGGTTTAATCTGAAACAGTCTCTTAGGCTTTTTATCTTTTGTAATGTTTGCATGTTTGAAAAATAGAGCCTAGTTATCTTATAGAATGTTCCTCAATTTAGGTTTGCTTGATATTTCATCATGATTAGATTCAGGTTATATATCACCAGCCAGTTGGCAGCCTCATGAATATCTCTTTTGAAAAACGCAAAGCAGGGGTTGGTTTCTGCCTGGCTCAAATTAAAAGAGCACTAAGTGCATATGCAGATGTTTTGGAAGAACTTGGTTCTTGAACTATAGGAACATTAGTGATCTTCACATTGAGAGCTCATAAAAAGCCATTGTCTTTTTATGATACCAAATTTGCCATGTCCTTTTCGGGTTCATTTTGGATTCAGCAACTCAATTGAAAGTCCACAAATTGGGCCCTATTTGCAGATGATGGTTTAAGTTCCCATTAGCCCCCTCCTTCTCATATCCTTTTTGCAGAACCAATAGAACTGGAAGACCACCTGAGGTTTTTGCTGGAAGGAAGGTAATGCCATAGGCTGTCATAAGGAGGGAATTGACATTTTACTGTAGTCATTAAATATGTTTCCTTTACATATTATTCATTATTTAAAAAAAAACCCACATAAACTACTATGCATTCTCAGAATTTCAGAAACCCATCTAGTGTTATTTTTTCTGAGATACTTTTTTTTGAAGAACAAAATGCTCAATGATGCAATGGTTAGATCGTTAGCTTTATGTGCTTTAGCTACATGAGCTTGAGCTAATGAAACATCAATAATTTCAAATTGTGGAATATAAATAAATGAATTAAACTCAGCATCATAAGGAAATGATGCAAAACATAAAAGGAAGTTAAAAGAATCAGTTGTAACTAAACATTAAGTTATATAACATGGTTAAACTTATTTATTGCTAAATATTCATACTTTAAAATAAAATCAAACTATTGGTGTTTGATTCCTTTTACTCTAAGTATTTGTTTATCTCTTTAATTTTAATTAAAATTACATGCTTAGGGTACCATTTATCACTCATAATTCAAAATTATTTTATATTTTATATAACGAGAATAAAATGAATTATTTTCATCCATAAACCTTGACACATATGGAATAATGATAATCACAATGTGGAATTGTAAAATGCTCAATTTAAGGATTCTGAGAAAATAATCCATGATAATATTTGTCGAAAATTGAAGAAATTTTTAGTATTTATACTCTCAGGCACTTTTCTTCCTTTTCTTTTTCGTCTTTGCTAAAACTTAGCACCTCTTGGTTAATAATTTCTTAAATTGTCCATACTTGAATGAAGACATAAATCCTAGCATTTCTATAGACTTCCAGTTTTCTCCTACCATTGGCCACTGGGTATTCCACGTCCTTTGCCTGGAATCTTCTAGACACTCTCACCCTGGTACACTCACTTTCATCTTTCAAGTTTCAGCTTTCAACATCCCATAAAGGTCTTTCCTTGTTACCCAGTATAAAAGCAAGACCCCTTTCATGTTCTCTGTATTATTTTGCTGGGGTTGCAGTAACAGGCACTGGGTGGTTTAAACAACAGGTATTTATTGTTTTCACAGCTCTCTTCTTTTCCTCTCAGGCCTCCTCCTGGGTTTGCAGATGGTGGCTCTCTTGCCATCTCTTCACATGGCGGTGCCTCTGTGGGTGCATGCTCCTGGTGTCTCTCTGGGTATCCAAATGTCCTCTGCCTTTAAGGATGCCAGTCACATTGGATTAAGTCCCACCCACATGACCCCATTTAGCCTGAATTACCTCCTGAAAGGCCTTATCTCCAAATGCAGTCACATTCTGAGGTACTGGGGGTTGGGACTCCAACACATGCATTTTGCAGAAAACACAATTCAACCTATAACACACTCTCTCATCATTCTTTGTAATTTTTTGCTATGACTCAGTCTTAATTTTTTTTCATTCTGCATTTCTTTTTTTTTTTTTATACTTTTCTCCCTCCCTAGAACTTAAGTTTTACGATGGCAGGGAATTTGTGTTTGCTTTCCCTCTGTAGATCACACAGTTTCCAAATTGCGTCCACAGCACAAAGTAGAAAATCATGAAACGTGGTGAATGAGTAACTCATTGAGATGGCCAATACATTTCACTAAGGGTGATTTCTGTCATGGCAAAATGGCAATTAGTCCTACTTTTACTTTTGGACTATTACCCTCTTAAGAAAGGAAAAGTAGAAAACCTTCTCCAAAGAATTAGCTTGACTGGCATACACATTCTGTGGAAATGAGCACCCACTGTCTACATAATTTCAGTGCTTGTCTTTCTTAACATAGATTCAGGGATTATATTTTCCATTCTTCCTTGCAACAGAATGTGAGAGGAAATGTTTTTTTTTTCCATTAACGTTTCATTCCCTAGTCTACCAAATGAAGGATGCAGAGGGAGAGATCCACAACTAGGCAGGTATTTGAGTCTATGAGTCTATGTTTGAGTCACATGAAGACTACCTGTCAATCAGAAATGCTTGTATTGGATTATTATCCGAGCAAGAAAACATCTTTTGTATCAAGCCATTAAGATTTGGGCCTTATTTGTCATAGCAGCTAGCATTATGCTAATTCACTCATGTACATGCATAATTTAGCTAATGATATATACTTATGGAATTAAAAAGCTTCTCTATTTTTTACTTTTTGCTTCCGATCATTGTCTGATCCTCAAGAACTTCCTCACAAAAACACATAGCTGCAGGTATTTATGAAAATACACAGCTGCAGTTAATTTTAGGTTTTATTTTAAAATTCACTATTTACATATATAGAAAGTGCTTGTCCTCATCTCAAAATACGTGATTGAAATAGTACTGATCACACTATTTAGTATTTTCTGGCTAACTCATAATAGCACATAAGCTCTATGGTTTAGAAGCCTTTTTTTCTTCACATTTGTTTTCTTGGGGCCTAATTGTTCACTGTGTACTATATGTTTTCAGTCTGAATAAATAAAACAATTTCATTCCCAGATATTTAAATGAAGCTTTGGCCTAGAAGGTGTAAGTTTTGCCCTAAAATGACATAGTTACAATAATACAAATGTAATTTAATAAGTCATTGATTTCTGCCTCCAGAAAAGGGCATATAATTATGTATTTCCTTATATGTGTTATGACTCAATAAATGTTGCCAGAATAAATTGCCTCTAAAACAACTAAAGAGGCCTAGTTAAAATAAAATTTTTTTATATTTGTAATTTTTGGCCATACACTGAAATCCAGGAATCGATTTATAAAAATTAACATAAAGGGACACATTTTAAAGATGTTATCATTATAGTGATAATTTAAAATTTCACTAAAATATTTCTAATTACTGAGGGTAATTAAAAATATTTTTCTCACTTGTACATAGGCATGAAATCCATATCTTTTTGACCTTACTACAAGATATTATAAAGAGAAACTGGGTAAACTTTGTAGGTTATTCCACTCTTTAAAAAAATCCAGAGTATGTCTTGCTAGCCTGGGATGATACAACAACAAATTTAAACATTTCAATATTTCCCATGAAATTGTATTTCTACAATTATTACATTCGAGTTTCATTTAAATTTCTCTCAGATAAATCAGCTACACTAATAAATAACTCTTTCATAAAACCAAAGTTCTCCGGTATAACATTTATTTATTTAATGTTAAATGAATTTAGACCACAAGTCCTCCATGGACTCTTTCCCCTGCGTATGTTGGTTTTCCCAGTCATCATGTATGTTACTGGTAAACTGGCCACCAGCTTAACTCCTCATCCTGCTTATCCTTTAGAATAATACTCCCCAAAGTCTGTCCCGTGGTGATTCTCAAAAGGGTTGTCATGGCGAAGTAAGTCTGGGAAATAATTACAAATTTATATTTTCCTGATGCACATCTACATTTAAGATACAGAACCTTTTTTTTTCTTTTTCTTTTTTTTTTTTTAA
>RJWJ010009908.1:0-48642 GCA_004363605.1 Indri indri | reverse complement strand
TAAATGCCGCACGAGACCCAAGACATCATCTAATGGAGCCCTGTGCTTCCTTTCCCTACAGCTCTCACAATAGTCACAGGACAGGGGTTAAGCATGTCCCTGCTCCCCCCATCAGGGACGGATCTGCCCTGGGCACAGAAACTCCCCTTCTCAGGGGCCCTGCAGAGGTTGCAGGTCTCAAGCGAGGTGGTGTTGGAGTTTTGGTTGCTTGTGAGGGGCGGTCACTGGTGTGGCGCTTTTATCCTCAGAGGGCTGAAAGGTTATGAGACCTCCACTCTGTGATATTTGGTTCTTACCAATGATGGGAACGAGTTAAAAAGTTTTCCTTCCTTATTCATTGATTAGTGGCACCAGTATTCAATTTGGCCAGTTCTACGAAGGATCCTTTAGTTGACTGAGTTGGCCAGTGGTTCTCCCATAAAGGACTCTAATGACAGTTTCTGGCTGTAAGTCCCAACAAGTCATGTGGCACATGGTCTCATTAATAATATTTATTGTTGGTAGGTTTTTGAATCAATAAGCATCCATCCCAATGCCATGGTAATTATGATAATTTGTAGGCATTTTTCTGTTGGAAATAAGCAAAGTTTTGTGTTGTCCTTTCCCTTCTGATTAGTAGCCTTAAGCATTTTGAAGAAAAGGACTTTCTCAGAAATAGAAACAAAACTTTGGATAAAATGCTTGACTCACAAGCAATATGGAGTTTCTGGGTTATTTTCTTTCTCTCCTATAGGAAATACTTTAACTTCAGAGAGGGGGTTTAGATTTCTAAAGTCTATAATTTTGTTCCGCCTGCAAAGGCTAGAAAAACACAACCTCTGCTTGCACAGCTGCGTGTTATGTAGGTTTCTGAGAGCGAGCTGGAGATGCGCTTGGTAACCAGTCATTCTTGTGGGAAGTAGCTGCACGGCCTGCCCTGGTCCTCTAGGCTCACGTCAAGCAGGAGGTCCTCAGGAGCGCCGAGTTGCTTGGAACTGCGGGAGTGTGGGCCAAAGCTCTGGAAGCACCACCCTGACTCTAGTAAATTCAGGCCTATTGGCAGGGCAGCCCTAGAGCTGTGTCTGGTTTTTTCACTGTTCTTCAGACTGAGGAAGTGGGTTTGGATTCTCTAGATGTGCTCAACTCTGGTAGTAGAAAACAGATTTCTGGCGGAACTGGCACCCTTTCTCAACCGAGTGCCACAGTCTTCTCAATGTTGGCTTACAATCAAGTAATGAGGCAATTTGGTCTGGAAAATGGAAGAAATGATGTTAAATTATAGCAATATCTACACAACTTAAAATTCTCCTTCCATGAATATTAGTATGTATGTAAAATTTTCTATGGAATAACTGGGAGATTCCCCTTCCGAGTTGGGTGACTCATGAGTCCCTTGTTTTCAGATAATTAGCAGCAGCAGGATTAGAGAAGGTAGGAAGGTAGGTGCATCAGGCCTTAGCTCATGCAGTTGTAGGGGCTAGAAAGTTCAAAACTTAAAATTTGTAGGGCAGGCTGGTAGGCTAGAAGCTCAGGTAGGAGTTGATGCTGTAGTCTTCCCTAACCCCTCCTTTTTTAAGAGATGGGATCTCACTATGCTGCCCAGGCTGGTCTTAAACTCTTGGGCTCAAGCCCTGCGAGTCTCTTGGACTACAGGTGTGTGCTACCATACCCAGTGATGCTATAGGCTTGAAGCAGAATTTCTTCTTTTTCCAGGAAACCTTAGATTTTGCTCTTAAGGACTTCAACTGATTAGATGAGACCCACTCACACCAAGGATAATCTCCTTTACTTAAAGTCAACTGATTGCAGATGGTAACCACAACTACAAAATAATTTACTAATTACAGCACCACCTAGATTAGCATTTGATTGAATAACTGGATATTATAGCCTAGCCAAGTTGACACATGAAACTCACCATCATAGTAAGTGAAGCTGGAGTTTTTGCAGTGAGGCAGAAGGAAACAGAAGGAGGTATGGTGAGGAGGCAGGAGGGGAAATGAGTATATTGACCTCAGAGTGATAATTCTAAGATTGGGGAGGAATAAAGAAAATCTACTCAGTTGGGATGCATAAGTTAATTAAAGTTATCTAAGGTGTTTTCTATTAAAAAACAAATCTTTGCATTTCTAAGACCAGGGCAGGTAGCTGTTTGGAGGAGGGGAGTGGACGCAGCTCTGAATTGTAAAATCTGAATGGTAGAAATGCATTTGGCTGGAAAACTAAAGACAGCAAAATCTGCCTCTTAGCCTGTAGTTTATCTGAAAAAGCATCCTTTTGAAACTTGAAGAAAGGAGATCTTAATAAATATCAATGAAGCCAAGAGATAGGGAATGAAGATTAATTGCAGAGAGGCCATTATTACTAATTTAAGATGTGTAAAAATGTTATTGACTACTGTGCATTGGCTGGCTTTAACATTGTATATCAGTAAAGTTAAAAACATTTATGAAAGATTCACTCAGGCCCTTATTCACTCAATCCTGCTTTTCTCGAAGGGTCTGACTGTTTTACAGCTGGGAATTCTCCTACCAGGAAGATTTTTCAGGAACCCAACCATCTAGATTTGGGAGAGATTTTGCTATTAGTTCTTATATATAAAAGCAGAGGTATTAAATTCATCATCCTGTACATGATAGGGTATGTCTGATGGGACAGTGGGAAAGATTTATGGTTCAATTATTAGTGTATTAGCACTGCTGATACATTTAACAAAACTCATTTCTCTTCTATAAAAGGCAACCATTAGCCTTTTCTAAACTAAGCGCATCAGCTTTGGTAGCTTCAGTAGACTTACTCCATGGTTGCATAATGTTGATACTTAGAGTGTTCTGTTTAGTGCCTCCCCTCCCCAGCTGCTGATCCATTTGGTTTTCTTGTCTAATGAAAAGGAGAAAAAGAAAGTGCTTTTTTTCTTCATCATCTTCTATAATACTTCCTGGAAACGGTTAAGACAGAAAACATCACATACTTGGCTGTAGATAGTCACTAAGGCTTTAGTTGCTGTGGTTGTAATGGGCACGGAGAACTGGTGGGGCCCCATACTACCTGTGAGCTGCCTTGTAAAACTGTCTGTGTTTGGATGCAAGGTCCTACTATTTGAGAAGCATGTGTGCTTTTTGTAAACTTTTATTCTGGTTAAAAATTTAAAAGGGAGCTACTTGTAATGTCTTTAGCATTAACTTAAGCTATAGTAGGCCAATAAAACAATCATTGAGATGCTATTAAAAGTATATGAATAATAAAACAGGTACAATAAGAAATGCTTTAAAAGAGTAACTTGGCCTTGTTAGCTGTCCCTTTGCAAGAGGGCTTCTCAGGGGGTGGTTTGGCCATATTCTGGCTGTCACGGGCAATTAAATGTTACTTGGGAATGGGGAACCTGCACTCCCGTTTTTGTCTTTTTAAGAGTGAAGGCTGTGGGACATTTTCCGGCTTGTAAATGGCAACAGACCATAGTACGATAATCTTCCTAAGACATCACTTCAGGCTGCTTTGTTTATATGAGATATTTACGAGGGCACAAGTTTTATGAGATTGTTTTACTGGTAAAAGTCAAATGCACTAATAGCCCAGGGGCATGCAAGGAATTACGTGGGGTGTGGTGGAGCAACTATGCCGCTTTTTTTTTAGAACAAAGCAATCCCAGATTTGAATCTAGGCTCGAACTTTGCAACCTTGGGCAAATTATTTAAGTTCTCTGAGTGTTAGTTCCTCCTTTTATAAAATGGGATTAATAATAATGCCTATTGCGAAGAGTTACTGAGAGAATTACTGAAGTCAACGTATATAAGGTACAGAGAACATTTCTGGAAACATCTTTGGTGCTTAACGTCAGTTCTTTTTCTCCTTTTAAGATCATTCGTGATGATGTCCACAATATTTGGTATTGCTGTTTAGTGGACATCTCTTTTTATAGCTGTGAAATAGCACAATAAATGATCACAATGTGAATACTTCTGTGTAATTGCCACTCAAAGATACAGCTGTCTCCAGCACCCCCAAAGACCCCTCATGACTGCGCCCATCGTTGCCATTCTCCTGTCCTTCGAAATAATCGTCATCCTAGGTTCCAGTTCAAGATGCCTGACTAGATACAGCTAGTGTGCCCCACTCTCACGGAAAGAAATCAAACTTGGGGAGATTTTCACACTTCGAATAGATAGTTGAAAAAAGAATACTAAATTCCAACAGAAAAATGATAGAGCCAAAAAAGTAAGGAAGAATGAGGACTGACACCGTGCTTGGCCGGGATTGGTGGGAAGACAGGAGAAGCTCCCCGACCTGGGGAAAGTGTGAGAGATCCCTGGGTTTCCACCCTTCCACCAGGGACATTTGGGATCCTAGCTGCAGAAGCACCCCTAAGCCCTCACGGGACCCCAGACTGAGGCAAGGAGCTGCCCAGGGAATATGCAGAGCATTGCTGGGATTTAGGTGAAGTCTCACAGGCTTTGGAACCCTGAGACATTCAGAGGTCACAGCCCACAGAGGTCTGTGTCCTGCTCCGGGGCCACCTCTTACACTACTGCAGGGCCACTGAAGGAGGGAGGGACGGGGAGCAGGCACGCTCGTGCACCGCAGAGACGGAAACTGTAGCCGCAGCTGAGGGAGGATGGGGTGAACGATCCATGTCCCCAGCAGCCGGCCTATACTGAGAGGAGCCACCATCCGGAGGCAAGTCCCTGGCATGGCCGCCCCTCCCCTGCCGCATTGCAGCTGAGGACCGCAGCCCTTCTGGGAGCCCAGCACACAGTGGCCTGAGCTTCCTCCACTGCCTCTGCTGTAGCTTGGTTGGGGGCACCCTGGGAATCCAGGCACTTTTGTGCACCCCAAGGATGAAACCTACTGCCTCCTCTGCTGAGGAGGATGAGATGAACAGTCCTCAAACCCAGCTGCCTGCCTGTACTGTGAGGAGACTACCCTCCCTGGAGGCGAGTGATTGTCCCTCTCCTGCCTGAGCATTTCAGTGGAAGACTGTAGCTGTTCTAGGAACCCGGCACACAGCAGTTTGAGTGTCCTCCACCACCTCTGCTGCTGCAGGGCCAAGGAGGGAGCTGAGAACCTGACCTCTTTTGTGCCCCCAAAGAACAGAGACCGCTGTCACTGCTGAGGGAGGGCAGTATGAGCAGCTTGTGTGCACCGCAGCTGTCTGCGTCCACCAACCCCACCGAGATGGGCCCACCCCGCCTGGTGGCAGGCTCCAGTGCACCTGTCCTTCCCTTCCCTGAGCATTCTTGAGACTAGGCCATCACCCCATGCCTCCCCATCACAGCCAGCACCTGAATCCAAGGAGGCTGGGGGACAAGTTCACCAGTCCGGTCTCAGCCTGGTCCCTCCAGGACTCAAGCACACCATCCAGAGGCCTGGGGACTGGGGACTACCTGACTTAGTCCACCACTGCTGGCACCTGAACACTCCCACAGGGCTCTTAGGTCTGGTTGACCCAAATTGCTGGAACACCACAGTGGGTGCTCACCTGCACAAGCTGAAAGGCAGTGCACCTCCCCCTCTACACAGAGTGGCAGTGCTCCCCGCAGAGAAAAGGTGAGCCGCTCAACTATCTGCTTTGAGCTTAGAAAAGAGGTTCTGCTCTGAAACCATTTGGGCAGAGAGCTGTTGGAAAGGCATTTTTCTGCATAGCTCAGCAATAGTGCGGCCTGGAAATAGATGACAGAGTTTGACTGAACTTAGAATCACGAACTTCAGGACAGGGATATGGTAGGGAATTGGATTGCTTCTCTACCACAGACTAGTTCATTGCCTGATTCAATAGAGAACCCTTCACAGTAAAGTTTAATCACCTACTCTCTAGCTTCTGCTACAACTGGGACTTACCCATAAGTGCCACCTACTGGCCCTGGAGGCTGAAATGTACAACCCAATTCAATACTTTCTGCCATAGCTTCCTGAGACATCTGCAATTCTAGTACTGTGAAAGGTAGGGAGCCTCCTTGAATACCGACTACATCTCTTTTACAATCAGCAGCTGAGAAGTCCACTGCACAAAGGCTATACGTAACCAAGGAACTCATATGGAGTCTTGGCTCCCTGAAATCACCCTAAGTCAAAGCCAAACAACCAAACACAACATATAATGTACTCACACCCTCAAAGGGGAAAAACACAACAAAATAAAAAATCCAAATAAATAAAAAAGTACCAGCTAAATGAAAGTAAATTCAAAAATAAGAAGTGATAGTTTCTCCAGATAAGAAGGAACCAGCATAAGAATCCTGGCAGTATGAAAAAACAGGCTGTTTTGACACCCCTGCAGGATCACACTAACTCTCCAGCAATAGACTTTACCTAAAAGGAAATTTTTGAGATGACAGATATAGAATTCAAAATATAGATCAAAAGTAATCTCACTGAGATCCAAGAGAAAGTTCAAAACCCACACAAAGAAACCAAAAAAATAATTCAGGACGTGAGTGAAAAATTCACTAAAGAGATAAATATTTAAAAAACCCCAGAACTTCTAGAAAGGAAAGATTTATTTAGGGAATTATGAAATATAGTGGAAAGTTTCAACAATAGCCTAGAGAAAGCAAAATAATGAATTTTAGAGCTTGAGGATGAGGCTTTTGAATTAAGACAGATAAAAATAAAGAAAAAGAATTAAGAGATGAAGAAAGTCTCCAAGAAATAGGGGAGTATGTAAAATGCTCAAACCTAAGAATCATAGGTATACCTGAGGGAGAAGAAGAAAGAGCAAAAGGTTTGGAAAACGTATTTGAAGGAGTAAGTGAGGAAAGCTTCCCTGGTCTTGCTAGAGTTAGACATTGAGATACAAGAAGCTCAAAGAATTTCAGGGAGATTCATTGCAAAAAGATCATCACCAAGGCACATAGTCAGACTATGAAGGAGAGTTAGAGTCAACATGAAGGAGAAAATCCTGAGAGTAGTGAGACAAAAAAACATCAAATAACCTACAAAGGAAAACCCATCAGACTAACAGCAAATTTCTCAGTAGAAACCTTACAAGCCAGAAGGCATTGGGGTCTTCTCTTTAGTCTTTTTAAACAGAACAACTGTCAGCCAAAATTTTTTATCCTTCAAAACTATGTTTCATGAATGAAGGAGAAATAAAGTCTTTACCAGATAAGCAAGTGCCCAGGGAATTTGTCACAAATAGATCAGCCCTACAAAAAATGCTCAAAGAAGTGCTAAACATTGAAATGAAAGGTTGATACTCACCAGTATAAAAACACTCAGAAGTGTAAAACTTACACTGCTTATAAAAAGTTAATACATTGGAGAATAACCTACAAAGCAACTAGGTAATAATCACTATGATGACTAGAATAGTATCTCACATATCAATATTAACTTTGAATGTAAATCATCTAAATGCCCTACTTGAAAGATATAGATTGGTGGAGTATATTAAAAAACATAACCCAAATATCTGTTGCTTTCAAGAGACCCACTTAACTAATCAAGATTGTTATAGACTCAAAGTAAAGGGGTGAAAAAAATATTCCAAGCAAATGGAAACCAAAGCAAGCAGGAGTAGCTATTCTTATATCAGATAAAACAGACTTTAAAGCAATAACAGTAAAAAGAGACAAAGAAGGTCATTATATAATGATAAAGCATTCAACCCAACAAGAAGATAAAACAATCCTTAATATATATACACCTAACACTGTAGCATAAAACAAATTCTACTATATTCATAAAATAAATACTACTAGACCTAAGGAAAGAGATAGACAGCAATATAATAATAGTGGGGGAATTCAACACTCCACTGACAGCACTAGACAAATCATCAAGGCAGAAAGTCAACAAAAAAACACTGGACTTAAAATGGACTCTAGAACAAATGGACCTAACAGACATTTACAGAACATTCTACTCAACAACTGCAGAATATACATTCTTCTTATCATCAAATGGAACATTCTCCAAGATAGACCATGTGTTAGGCTACAAAACAAGTTCAATAAATTTAAAAAAATCAAAATCATACCTAGTATTCTCAGAGTACAGCAGAATCAAACTAGAAATCAATTCCAAGAGGAAATCTCAAATCTATACAAATACATGGAAATTTAATAACTTGCTCTTGAATGATCTCTGGGTCAATAATGAAATCAAGATGAAAATTTAAAAATTTTTCAAGATGAATGAGAATAGTGACACAAGCTATCAAAACCTCTGGGATACAGAAAAAACAGCAAGTACTAAGAGGGAAGTTTATAGCACTAAATGTCTGCATCAAAAAGATAAAAAGATCACAACTTGATAATCCAATATCGCTTCTCAAGGAACTAAAAAAACAAGAGCAAACCAAACCCAAGGCTAGCAGAAGAAAATAAATAACAAAGATCACAGCAGAACTAAATGAAATTGACCCCTCCCCCCTCCCCCCCCAAAAAACAACACAAAGGATCAAGTTGGTTTTTTGGAAAGATAAACTTGATAGATCATTTGTTAGATTAACTAAAAAAAGAAGAGCGAGGATTCAGTTAAGCTGAATCAGAAATTAAAAAGGAGCCATCCCAACTAATACCACGGAAACACAAAAGATCATTCGAGACTACTACAATGAATACTTAGGCACACAAACTAGAAAGTCTATAGGAAATGGATAAATTCTTGGTAACATGGAAGATTCCTTCCCAAGATTGAATCAGGAAGAAACAGAAATTCTAAATAGTCCAATAATGAGTACTGAGATTGAACCAGTAATAAAAAATCTCCCAAGAAAAATAATCATAGGACCAGGCAGATTCACAGCTGAATTCTACCAGACATTCAAAAAAGAACTGATAGCAATCCTACTGAGACTGTTCCAAAAGATCGAGAATGAGAGACTCCTCCCTAACTCACCCTACAAAGCCAATATCACCCAGATACCAAAGCCAGGAAAAGACACAACAAAAAAAGGATACTACAGGGCAATATCCCTAATGAAAATAGATGCAAAAATCCTCAACAGAATAGTGATTGTGAAATATGGGTCCCAGAGCCATTTTGGTGTGGGTATAGCTTGTCCGCTGATCTTACTGACAGAGGGACCTGAAGGGAATAGATGCTGGTAGTACTGAGAAATTTATGATTTTTAGGAAAATGAAGAAATCACTCAGTGATAATATGAATCTGAGGCCATATGGGCCAAAGTAAAACCTGGAAGTCTCTGAAGGTGGTCAGAGCCTGAATCTTTCTTGAGAATCATGATCATATTTATTCAAGATGCACTAAGATTTTGAATTACCTGTTTGACTGCCCACCCTTCCCTACCTGCATGTTCAAAGCAGGTCTGGGGACTTAACGGAAGGTGTGGATTTACAGTTGCCTATTATCCAGCAGAAGACTGAGAGAGCAGTGCAGGGTAGGGAGGACCCCTGGGCGGCCTTACAGCCTCTCCCCTCCTGCATGCACCCCCACTATGCTGCTTCCATTAAGAGATGCCCCCCTCCCCCGGGTCACTTTTACTGGGTTCTGTCACTGTCTGAAAGAGCTGAATTTATTAAGTTGAATATTTTAAAAATGCATACATTTTGCGATTTTTTTTGTTTTGTTGTTTACAAAAATTTTATTTACGCATTCAATTAATACAACCATAGAAAAATGTTAAGTCCCATTTTTCTATGCAATCAATCTTAAAGACACATATAAACACACTGCATATCTTTAGTGATTAATTTAACGAATTCCTTGTGTTAGACATTTAACTTGTTTAGTTTCCCTCTAGTAGAAACTAGAAACATCCCTTTAACTAATTCTGTATGTACAAGTCTAATTTTTAAACTTCCTTATTGTGGAAAATTTCAAATATATACAAAAGTAGAAGGGATAGAGCAGCAAATCCCCACAAATCCATGAATTAGTTTCAATAATTATCAGCACATGCCAACACATCTCATCTGTATTGTTCCATTGTCCCCTCCTAGCATCGTATCATTTTTAACCTTAGGTAATTCAGTGTGTACTTCTAAAAGGTTAAGAACGCTTTATAAAAACTGTGATAGTTTCTCCTGTTTAAAGGATATTTGTATTGCAGAAAAAAATGGGAAGACTAGGTAACTTTATTACCTTTCTATTGCTGTGCAACAAATTACTACAAACTTAGTGGGTAAAACAATACACACTTATTATTTTGCAGTTTCCATGGGTCAGGAGCGCGGTCACAGCTTGGCAGATTCTCTGCTTCAGAGGGTCAGAAAGCAGCAATCAAGGTGTTGGCCGGGGCTTCAGTCTCATTTGAGACGTGGGGTCCTCCTTTAAGCTCACCTGGTTGCTGGCAGAATTCAGTTCCTTGTGGTTGTGGCACTGAGCCCCCATCACAACATGCTCTTTGCTTCTTCCAGCCAGCAAGAGAGAGAGGTCTCTGACGTCAGGGAGGGCCCATCTCTCTTCCAAGGACTTTCACCCAGTGAAGCCAGGCCCATCTGGGATGATCGTTCTTTTGATGAAATAAAAGTCACTGATTTGGGTCCTTAATTTCGTCTGCAAAATCCTTTCACCTCTGCTATACTCTGTTGGCTAGAAGTCAGTCACAGGTCCCACCTATGCTGAAGGCGTGGAGACTGCACAAAGGCATCGACAATAACCAAGAAGCACATAATACCTGGAATTCTCTCCTACTGCTAATTTGGGGCAGGAGTTGGCGAACTTTTTGTGAAGTGTTGGATTGTAAATATTTTAAGCATTGTGGGCCAGATGATCTTCGTTGCGATAGCAGATTGGACTCTGCTATTAACAGTCACACTGAGTATGTAATGAATGGGTGTGGCTGTGTTCCAGTAAAACTACTTATAAAAACAGGTGGTGGATCACATTTGGTTAGTGGGCCCTGGTTTGGTGACCCCTGACTTAGGGTATATGATATTCTTTCTAATATACTTTTCCCTTCTTTCAAAGTACATAGCCACATTCAATGCCACTGACTATGATATTGTTTTACAACCTACTGGGTTGGCATCAAGTCTTATGGGCACTATATGAAATGCTTATCTAGAAATCTGTTAATGTGTATCTTGCAGAGGTGTCTTGAGGGCCTTATCCATTCCATCTCTCAATAATTCCTACCACAAAGCTTTGTGAAGGACTTTCTTTGCAACTAAGTGCCAACAGAAATTTTGCTTCCCCTAACTAACTGATTTTTTTCACTATTACAAAAACGATATAACTAACCATATTTCCCTTTTTGTTTTGGCTTCCAGGAAGCTCAGAGTCTAACTTGAAACCTGATTATCACAACTATAAAGAATGTGCTTATCTGCCCCAGGCATAATATTCTATCCTTTTTAAAAATTCACTGCATTTCTCTATTATTTTACTATGTAAATAAACTTCTTTATAAAATAATGTTAAGTAAAAATATGAAGTTCTGTTCATTGACTTCAAAGAAATCACTGACTTTGTATTCGTAATAGCCCCAAATTAGAAATAGCCCAAATATCCATTGAGAAGAGAATTAATAAATTGTGGTATAATCATATGATGGAATTCTACACAGCAATAAAAAAGATCACACTGCTGATATATACTACAGCATGGAAGAACCTCATAGGTATTGTGCTGAGCAGAAGAAGCCAGACACAGAGAATATATATATAGTATGATTCTGTTTATATCAAGTCCAAGGACAGGTAAAATGAGCTGAAGATGATGGAAGTCAGTAAGTGATTGCCTCGGGAAGGGGTGATTTCCTGGGCAATGTTAAGAGGAAACCTTGTGGGGTGCTAGGAATATCCCATATCTTGAATGGGGCTGTTATTGAGTATATACACATGTAAAAAAACAACAAAGTGTAGATTTAGGATTAGTATACTTTATGCACTTTACTGTATGTGTGTATACCCTCCCCCTAAAAAAGAACTACTGAAAGTATAACTTCTTGCTTATTTCTCTTCTGTGTTTATGTGCAGGGTCTATTGGAAAAGAACTTTAAAACTGACAATCTCACAAGTGCATGACTTTTTTAATTTCCAAAGTTCACAGGTTAGCAGAAATTGTACATTTTTATTGTACGACTGCACTTACGTGCCTAGAGGTACGTAGGTGTAAAGATAGCTTCTCAACCACAAAGGAAGAGTTACTGCCTATGGTTATACTGTTTGTTCACCTCGTAATGTGGCTGAGAGGGTACGTGGGACCTGGAATCTGGCCCTGGGCCACTTGCCAAGCTCAGCGCCTGAAGGCAGTGCCTGCCTTCAGCGGCACCTTTGCTAATTTGCACAAGCACACTTTTTCTAATTTGTACTTCCAGACACAGATCAGTGGCAGCCCTGCACAAAGATGATAATTACGGTGTAACATTAATTTTGGGGGCTAAGAGTGTATTTGGTGATCTTTAGAATAGAAGCCAATCTCTGGCTGGGTCTTTGCAACCTCAGGAATGTTTTATAAAACAGAATAGGAAGAATCAATACCAATTCCCTCTCCTTACTTTTCACACGTGCATTGTACTTAGGGATGTTAAGAATACAACCTCTAGTAGGCCTAGTAATGGCTTAATGGGGCAGAGCCATAAGGAATTTGGGGAAGAATAAGTTTTTGCTGACCTAAGAGATCTATACTTTTAGCTGAGGCCTCTGGAAAGATTGAGTTCATCTTGACTTTCGAAGAGGTCAGAGCGGCCATTACTTACAGGACACCATGTGCATACGAGGTAGAGGAAGCATCTAATCAAACCTATCCCAGTGAAAACACCGACGTCCAGGAAAGAAAGCGACAAAAAGCAAAAGCAGATTGAGATCTAAAAAGACACTTAGCATTTTTATAGATATAAATTTCAGATTACATTATCAACCAGATAAACAGAGATCATTAAGACTGACTTCTTCCCCAGATATGTGAAACTAAAGCTAACGTACAATGCAATATTAATACATACTGGACTGCTGTTCAATTTATACCGGCCTTTTTTCATTTGATATGAGATACGCTGGAATTATAAGTAGGTACAAAGTTTCCTCCATTAAAATAGTGTGTCCAGAAATGATAGTAATAAAAAAACCCTAAACGAGATGTTTTGGTACATCCAATTAATGATTACTCATATGACCATAGCTTTAGATTAAGAAAAAAAAAATGTGGTACCTATTTTAGGTACTTCAGATATTAATATATTTGGGTAAAATTTACATTTAAACATACACATAATTTTCTAGGCTAATCATTGGTATTGCTCTTAAGATAATTGTTGGAGAAAGTTGGCTTTGTAGTGCTATTAGCTCAGCCCTCTTAACGTGATGGAGAAATAAGTCTTCTAAATATTCTAGATATTAAGATCACTTCTTTCTCTAGCAAAACAATCTGAACACATAGCCGCTAACCAAAAGCCTATTAGATTTTGGCTCCTTGAACATACCCTGGATTTGTTGATGAACTCCTGACTTGGTCAAGTGTCCTTTGGTTGAGAGTAACAGAGATCCACTTCAAATTGGCTTAAGCAGAAAAAAGACTTGCTGAGAGGACCCTCGCCATGTAATCTGCATTCCAGTTCCAGATTTCTGGGAGCCTTGATTGACCCAGCTTGGGCCAGGTGCCCACCCCTGAACTCTGTGGCTGGGTGGCAGAGTCATATGGTTCTAATGCTGTCGTGGGGTTCACCTGTGGGAGGGTTCATTCTCAGCAGACAGAGGAAGATACCCGCAGGGTTGTTCACCATAACAGAAGAGTTCTCCATGCTCTCAACTGACCCCCACCTCGACAGCATGTATCAAGCTGACCAGTGTCTCTGTTCGGCACAGTTCCTGATGGTCCAGGGGCTTCCGGATTTCTTCTTTGTTTCTTCCTCACAGAAGCTATAGAATCAGGTTCATCCATAGTGAAACTTTTGGGGAGGAAGTCACGGGGCTGAAGTAGGTAGGTGGCTAGTCCCAAGGCTCAAACCCCTTGCGATTTTGGAAAGCATTTGTTTTTCATTGCCTCTGTGGTCATCTTTATCTGAAAATAATATTCTTCCTTAAATTTTAAATCTTGCAGGGAGTGGTGAGATTTTATATTATATCTGAATTTAATCTTTGTGAGCCTGGAATTTAAAAAAATGTTTTAAATTTCATGAGGTGAGCAGGGTGCAATGGCACATGCCTGTAGTCCCAGCTTCTTGGGTGGCTGAGGTGGGAGGGTGGCTTGAGCCCAGGAGTTTGAGTCTAGCCTGGGCAACATAGTGAGACCCTGTCCCTAAAAAGTAAAGAATAATGGGAGTATGACAGGCTCTCTCAGTGACTGTAAGCACACATTTTTCATTTCTAAGTAAGCTCGATCCTTGACAATGACATTAATAGGGGCTCTTTTTTTCTTTTAAAATCCATATTCATGGTTTATTTTCTTGAGCTCATAAAAAAGAACTCCAAGGACAAGATTGCTTTGACATACAGAGTTTAGAGGCTTTTTAAATCTTTGATTTCTGCTTTTAGGTCTTGAAATGGAGTTTAGATTTCCACAGCACTTTCATGTGTTTTGCCCAGGAGAGGACCTCCCCGGCTTCTGTTCCTGAGACCTAGCTGGCACTGGTTCACGTTTGTCCCTTTGTTCAGTGCCTGTAGGTGGCCAGGCATAGTACCAGATACAAAAGTGAGAAAGACGTCCCTGGTCATAAAAGACACCTGTGGGAGCTGAATGTGTGTCTTAGTCAGTTTAGGCTGCTGTAACAAAACACCACAGACTGGGTGACTTGTGAACAATAGGAATTTATTTCTCCCAGTTCTGGAGGCTGGGGTGTGCAAGATCGAGGTACCGGCAGACTCGGCGGCCGGTGAGGGCCATGCTTTCTGGCTCACAGATGATGCCTTCTTGCTGTGCCCTCACCGGTGAAGGGGTGAAGGTCTCTCTGGGGCCCCTTTTATAAGGGCACAATCCCATTCATGAGGGCTCCACTCTCATGGCCCAATCACATCACAAAGGCTCTACCTAATACCATCACTTGGGGTTAGGATTTCAACATATGGATTTCGGGAGGACATAAACATTCAGACCATAGCAGTATGTGAACATGTCATTTCCCTGCACTATGAGAGGAACCACACAACGGAACATTGAGGCTGTGGTAGTAACACAAGAGAGGAAGAGGCCACTTGGCATGGGGGTCATGAAAGGCCTCAATGTGGGCAAGACATCATCTCCTCCTGCGTCCATCTCATCCCGACCTCCCTGCCTCATCTTCTGATCGTGCTGGGCTCTAGCCCTGCAAACTGTCCTCTGTGGCTTGGTGCCAAGAGCCCCTTCTGATATTAGTGCCTCAGTGGGCAGACTGGGAGGGGGCGCTCTGCTGTCCACGTTCTGGCTGGGGAAGGCCAAGGCCCAGGCTTCCCCTGTGGAAGTCCCCAGCATCCTAGAATTGAGTCTGCAGATAGGTGAGGTGAATTGTTCAGGTTCAACTCACTCTAATTCACCTGAGTAGACGAATGAAAACAACACAACACAAAACCTCCGCTAAACTTAGAACAATAGTTGAGAACCTGTCACAGCTGGGATGAAGCCCTAAAATGATGGCTTTGTGTCTAATCTCACTTGAATCAAAGATCATGAAGTCATTCGAGTCAGAACACCTGAGCTTCGAGGGCACGGGGCCATTCATCTGCACCTGTGGGGAAAACTGCCGAAAAGCATCAAAGCAGAGTGGTGTTCTGAGCTGATCACTGCAAGGAATCTGGCAAAACTCACCAAGTCTCTGCATTTAGGAAGGAAAAAATAGCGGTACAGAGACGAGCTGTTTATACTCAGCTCTTTTGGAGATCAGAGTCTTAGAGAGTGGAGAGTACTGTATGTGCTTGTGTCTATACCTGTGTTTATCCAAGCCCCTGAACCAGGCCATCAACAAAAGAAGACCCACCTTGGTCACTGACATCAGCTGTGCAGTCTAGAGCAAGTTCCTAGACTTGCTGGCTGTGGGTCCCTTGTCTTTAAAATGGGGACAGTAACTTTGAAAGAATAAAGACAATATATGTGAAATGCTGAGCACAGAGATTGGAACACAATAGATGTGCAAACCTGGTAACTCTTGTTTTTATATCATCAGACAAAAGCTGACAGCTGTCTAACTCACTGCTATCCTGAGTGTGGTCCACAGACCTGAGCCAGTTGGCAAAGTGTTTTATACCTGTCTCCGATAACAAAAGCACTGAAGTGGAGAGGGAGTGTTTGCAACTTTGATAATTTTGCAAAATAATTTTATGTCTGTTGAACTAGTGATGAAATAGTTGGTCTTGTGTTTTGTTTGTCTTTATGACTTTTCAAAAGCTTTATTTTTTTTTGGTAATTTATTTTTGTAGTATTTACAAAAGTTTGAGTCTGTAACAGTTTGGAAATGTACGAAGCATCCTTCCCCACAGATCGTTTGAGAAGTGCTGATCTAGCTCATTCATTACCTACTAGCTAAGGTACTGAACCCCGAGCCCCCACAGGCCTCATGGATCTTTGGGGAAACCGGCAGGCATCTCTCGTGTGCTCACAACCACTCTTCTTGGTCACCTCCTAGTCCTCCCCTCCACCGTGCTGTGGTCACGTCTGCTGGCTAGGACACACCTGTCATTGTGTCTTGCTCTCTTCTTTTATTCCCTGCAGCAGCTCCTCTGTCCTGCCCTGATCATCAATGGGGAAAAGCTTTCCCACCTCGGGACTCTGTGACTTGCCTATTAAGCATAACTTCTATGTATTGTCCATGGCATGGCTTCTAGAGGTAAAGCTACCCTCAGCTGAAAAACTTGGCAGGTTTCTTGGCTCTCAACCTGGAGGAATTTGGTTTTCAGCACATGACATGTTATAACTGAAGGCTATCCTCCTTGCTCTCTTCCCACCCCTCAGGGTGTCTATCTCCTCCCCATTTGGATTCCTAGGCTGGGTAATGGTCATCTCTTCCCAAGTGCTGGAAGGAAGGGTCTTGCTCCTGCACTCCAGTTACTAACCTTGGTCTGATAGGAAAGCATCTCTCCTGTGATGCCAGCCAGTCATGCCACACTTCAACAGGCCCAGGCTGGCCCTAGTTCTTACTTGACAGCCAGCTCAGCAGCTTACCCCAGAAAGTGATTGGAGAAGAAAGTTTAGGGTTGGGGTCATTTTGGGGGCTTTCCAAGCATACCACCCTATGTTACTCGCTTCTTGGCAGGATAGATTGATTGCATAGACAGACCCAATTTTTCATTCCTCCTTGTATCCAAGCCCTTTGCTAGCGACCTTCCACTCTGGCTCTGGGCTTGGTGATGGGACAATGGGACAAAACAAATGTGACACAAGTAGAGGCTTGAAGAATCACTTGGGCACTTTTTTTCCCCTTTCTTGGACCCTGTGGCTATCATGAAAAATAGTCTGGGCTAGTCCGCTGGGGGGGATATGAGTGACAGATAGAAGACAGCCAAGTTATCCCAACCAAGCCCATTCTAAACCAGCTAGCCCCTCTGACCCACAGATGACCACAGATGCATGAGCTAGATCAGCTGACTAGCTAACCAATAGACTCATGAGAAATATCAAGTAGTATTTTAAACCACTGAATTTTTGGGGGGCAGTTTTAAGCCACTAAATTTGGGGGGACAGTTTGTTACACAGCAATAGCTAGCTGATATACAGTCATCCCTCAGTATCTGTGGGGGATTGGCCCAGGACCCCCCATGGATACCAAAATCCATGAATGCTCCAGTCTCTTGTATAAAATGGCATAGTATTTGCATATAACCTACACACATCCTCCTTTATAGTTTAAATCATCTCTAGATTACTTATAATACAGAATACAATGTAAATAATTGTTATAGTGTATTGTTTAGAGCTGTGGTCCCCAACTTCTGGGCTGCAGACCAGAGTGGATTGCAGAGTTCTGCTGCCCGCTCCCTGGCCACCTGCCCCCCCCATGGAAAAATTGTCTTCCATGAAACTTAGGAAACAAGGGTGGGGGGTCGGGGGGTTGGGTGCACAGCAGGAGGTGAGTGGCAGGTGAGTGACTGAAGCTTCATCTGTATTTATGGCTGCCCCCCATCACTTGCATCATTGCTTGAGCTCTGTTCCCCATCCCCAAATCTGAGGAAAAGTTGTCTTCCATGAAACCAGTCCCTGGTGCCAAAAAGGGTTGGGGGGAATACTGTTTTAGGGAATAATGTCAAGAAAAAAAATCTATATGTATTTAGTACAGATGCAATCATTCCTTTTTTTTGAATATTTTATTTTCTTTTCTGTTCTTTTTTAAGAGACAGAGTCTTGCTCTGTCACCCAGGCTGTAGTGCAGTGGTATGATCATAGCTTAATGCAGCCTTGAACTCATAGGCTCAAGTGATTCTCTTGCCTCAGCTTTTCAAATAGCTGTACTATAGGCATGTGCCGCCATGCCCAGCTAGTTTTTTAAATTTTTATTAGGGATGGGGTCTTTCTATTTTGCCCAGGCTGGTCTCAAACTCCTGGCCTCAAATGATCCTCCTGCCTTGGCCTCCAACATGCTGGGACTACAGGCATGAGCCACCACTCCTGGCCTATTTTTGTAAAGTTTTGATTTGTAGTTGGTAGAATCCACAGATGCAGAATCCATGAATACAGAGGGCCGACATTAGCATAGGTATTTTTATTTAAGTGAAATCAAGTTAAAATGATTATTCATTAAGAGGATCCAAAAGGCTGAGCTACGGGAGGGACGTGAGAAGTAGAGGAGGCAAAAACCGTTTTCCTGGAGGGTGGCTTTCTCTCGAGGTTATTGATATTATGAATGGCTTGTATGCATAAAAACCTCAGGGATTTTTAAAAAATGTTTGAAATAAGCTCTTTCTCCTTTATCTCTGTCACTTCCTGGTGTTCCTGGGACTTGGGAGGCCTGGGCAGGTTAGTTTATATTCCTCTGCCAGATGATGCCATCCATGCAATCCTGGGGCAAGATTCTGCTACATTGGAAGGGCTCCCTGGAAGAGAATGTAAAAGCACCGTGAGTTTCCTTGAGTAAAGAGTGACTTTTCCCCATTAAAATATTGAGTTTCTCCTGAGTTACTTGTGCTGGGGTTGACATCACATGCTTAGAGCTAGTTCGTCTGTCCTAGAACCTCGTCTTCATGTTAAGGGGAGTAATTTTTAAATTAAAATAACCCACCACTTCATTCTTTTTAAAGCGACCTAATGTTATTTACTCATTAAGGGAGTTGAATGACCCAAAGCAACACCTTTGTTTTGGAGTGGGGTAGAGAATTGCATGAAGTCTTTTGTTGGACACTCTTCCTATTCCCTAAGTGGAATGACTGGGTAAATAAGCAATGCAGCTCGGAGAAATATTGAATTTCTTAGGAGAATCTTGAGAATATCTAATGAGAATATAAACTTATTTGAGGAAGGTGAGAAGACTGAATAGAATTAACACCAAAGAACAAACACAAATATTACTGAGATCAGGAATGGTTATTATGTAGCTAAGATGTGCCAGGCTAACTATACCTGGCAGGAAAGAGTAGAGAAATAGGCTCAGGCTGATGTTTATTGTGTTACCTATAACAGTCTCAGTTATTTTCCGTGTCTTGGATTCTGAATAGCATTGTCTCACATTTTTCTTAGGGAGTTCCTAATACCTGACTCCCAACTATTTCCTTTATTTCCTACTATTACCTTCATTTTCTATCAATTCAATGTTATTTTCTGTGATTGCATCTGAACAAACATGGCACAGCCTGGCTGAATCTGTGGATTTAGGTCAAATTAATGAAAGATGAACAAGCAGTCCATGGATAACATCTAATTCCTATATTCTCTGGTCAGAATACAATGTCACTGTAAGTGCATAATTTTCTTAATTCACTGATTAAACCTATCAGGGTAAATTGTCGTATTCCAGGAAGCATTTGATTCTAAAGTTGATTCTAGAGTCTTTTAGCAGCATTACAAGTTTCATCTGTTTCCCTAATGCAGTTTGTTCATTTTGGCTCACATGATTCAGTTCTTTGAAAACATATCCCGTTTAAAGTATAAATATTGAATGATCCTTTTCTTGGGGGGGGGATGTTGTTAAACTCTGTATGAGCTATTATTTTTAGTTCAGCAATTTAATATTGAATGTAGGGCACTGTGCCAACCCTGCATGGAGATTTAAAGGCAGATGTCTTTTCAGTTTATGGGTATGATTGAATATGAGCAATTTATTTCTCATTTTTGTGATATTTTTAATTATTAATTTTTAATATGGCATTGGGAATAGATATTGCTTGCATATAGCACAAACTTCAAAAGGTACAAAAGGGCAAAGGTGAAAGGTTAGACAAGTTTGCTCTCTTTATCCACCAGGTACCCACTAACTGGAGGCAACTACTCTATCCTTCCCAATGTTATCCATGCATTTAAAAACTCGTGTGCGTGTGTGTGTGTGTGTGTGTGTGTGTGTGCGTACCTTTATACAAATGGTGTCATACCATATATGTTGTTCTGAACTCTGCTTTTTCTAAACTTAATATACCTTGGAGATTTTGCCATTATTGAACATACACAGTATGTCTTGATCTTTCTAACAACTGTAAACTCTTTTGTTGCATGAAGGCGTCACACTTGGTTTAACCAGCCCCTATTGATGGCATTTAGGTTGTTTCCAATCTTTTGCTATTATAGACAAGGCTGCCATTGTTTTGCCCTGAGTGTAACTTATTTTACATACAGTATAATATAAAACTGTGTCTATATTCCCTAATAATTTTCATAAATAAAGAAAACCCTAGAGCGACTTGAAATCTCTTTTCACTCTTTTGGTTTCAAAATTTTCATCTTCTCAGTTTCCATGACAATAAATATTTCATTGAATTATTTTTCATGTTTAAACTTCTCTGAAAGTTTAACTCAGGTATTTTGAAATTCTGGAAGCCCCAAGCTGTATCAGAGTGCAAACATCTAACCAATAGCTTCGTGCTTCTCAAACTGTGGCCAAAAGCCAAGTTCTAACCATTTTCTGACTTGTCCACTTCCGCCCCCTGCAGGGAAGGCCTCGAGCCCACCTGACCACCCCCCCCAAACTGCTTGGTGGGAGAGAGTCCCCCACAGAGAGAGAGAGAGAGAGAGAGAGGGATGTGAGAGCTGGAATGCATCTATCCACAACTATTTTAAACTTCTAAATGTATGCCCTGAAAGGCATTTCTTTAAAGGTAATTCTCTTTTAAAGGAAAGGAAATTTAATAACATTGGACAATTCCAATGTTTGAGGAAACTGGGCAAGGTGGGAGGGGGAATTATGCCTTTTTGAGAACACATGTCAAACAAGAACATCTCTCTCCTAAGATTCCTTGAAGGGCAAAAAACACGAGCCCTGCAGAGGAAGTGAATGCTAGGAGTGAAAAGTCACCCTTCCTCTACTACGGCCAGTGGCCTGGATGCAGAAAGGCACAGCTGGCAGTGGTTACCCCACAGCCGTCTGTAGCTGGGCGTTGGGACCAGTACAAAGACTCCACCCCAGGGTCAGTCTGGTTCTGCTGGAGGCTAAATGAAGCTCCGCTCTGCATTCGCAGCACCTAAGACAAGACCTGGCCTACAGCAGGAACTAATGGCTTTTGAAGGAATAGTTACCTGTGTTCTCTTCCCTTTTCTGTAATCCTTCAATCAGCCATTTGACCCAATGGGTTCACCCATTTTTGTATCTCATTTATGACTGGCATGGAGGTAGCTCCTGACTCTCTATCTGTACTTGCTCTTTCAACCAGTGTTGGTCCCAGATTTTCAGCTGTTTAGGCATTTCTGTTAGGGTTCCCCCCCCCCCTGAGGCAGAGCTTGCTCTACTGCCCCAGGTAGAGTGCAGTGGACTCATCATAGCTCACTGCAACCTCAAACTCTGGGGCTCAAGCGATGCTCCTGTCTCAGCTTCCCGAATAGCTGGGGCTACAGACATACTCCACCACGCCTGGCTAATTTTTTTCAATTTTTTGGTAGAGATGGGGTCTTGCTCTTGCTTATGCTGGTCTCGAACTCCTGACCTCAAGTGATCCTCCTGCCTCAGCCTCCCAGAGTGGTAGGATTGCAGGTATGAGCCACCGTGCCTGGCCTCTATTTACTCTTAATTTTTAGAAAATATTTGGGGGGAAAGCAGAGAAGCCAGGACTTAGGAGTTCAGAAGCAATGAGGGTAGCAGTGGGCTTTTCCAGACACCTCTTCTTGGTCTCTCATTGCTGGTTAAGCCCTTGATCTTTCTTCCCCACATGGTTCAGGGCCTCACACTTCCAGGCTCCCCTCTGTCCTTTCCTCTTGCTGAGGCTCTGGCACAAGGTGGAGGAAACAGCTGTTAAGTCGTCTTTGCTGCACTGTGGCTCTGACCTTGATTCTGATAGCAGGACATTTGCCTCCGTGACATAATAAAAAACATTTGATCTTTCTACCTGGTTCCTGGAGCAGAGTTCCTAAAACCCTTGGAACCTCCTGAGTGATAAATGCCTTTGCTGTGCTAATGATGACTCTTGGCTGAGGGGCTCCCGGATAGCTGCGGGGGGGCAGGGGCCAGGGAGGGAGCCAGGAACTTTCAGCCTCGCCTCTCCATCCTTAGGGAGGGGAGAGAGACTAGAGACCGAGTTAGTCACCAAAGGCCACAATCATGCCTGTGTAATGAAACCTCCGTAAGAATCGCTAGATGTCGGGAGGTGGGGAATCCACGTGCGGGGACGGTGGTGCACCCCAACTCCATGGGGACAGAGGCTCCTGTGCTGGGGATCCTTCCGGACCTCACCCTATGGACCTCTTTACCTGGCTGCTCATTTGCATCCTTCGTGATAAACTGCAATAGTAAGTACAGCATTTTCCTGAGTTCTGTCAGTCACTCCAGCCAATTATTGACATCGAAGGGGAGACTGTAGCCGAGTCAGATGGAAGAGTGGGTAACCTGGGGATCCCGGGAGGGTGATCTTGTGGGACTGAGCCCCTTAAGCCTGTGAAGTCTGGTGCTAACTGTGGTAGTCTAGGTCAGGACTGAATTGAACTGCAGGTCACCTCACTGGTGTTGGAGGATTGGAGACAGACAGGCAGGAGGAAAAGTCCTAACAGCCTCTGTCCCCGTGTGTGGGCTCCATTCTGAGCTCTAGTCTGCTGCTCCAACCTCTCACCCCAGTCCAGGTTCTGCTGACTTGCCCAGTTGCCTGGGCTTCTGCATTGCTCCTGCCAAGCCTTCCAGGACCTGGGGTCTTGGCTTTGACCATCAGCCCAGTGGCTGTGTCCCCATGGCCTGCTGCAGACAGGTGTCCATGAGCCTAAGTCCTGGTTGGTTTCCAAGCGTTGTCCACTATCCAGTTTCCTACCGTCATCCTCAGTCCACATCACTAGGACACCTCTTCCCTCCATTAGAACTACTTGGCGCTGCCTGCTTTACCAAACCTCTACTGCTACCCACCCCAGACAGCGCGCTCAGCCTCCCAGAGAGGACTTCTAGCTTCGTGCTAGGTCCTTCCTCACCAAGCCTTTCCCCCTAGTGGGCAAGATCAGTTCTTGGTTCTAGACTCTCACACCATGTCCTGATGCATCGCAGCCAACAGGACTATGCCCGCCGGATTCTCAGAAATGATGTCAGCCATGAACCTGGCCATCCCAGGACCTAATTAAATTAAGCTTTTCAGAGCCAGGGCTTGGCACATGTTTTAGCTTTGAGGGTCACAGGGCTGTCATTGCAAGTTATAGGTAGAAAAGGGACAGGAAGTCAGAGGAAAACAAAGATTATAAGAGATTAAGGAAGGGGGAAGGGAAGGAGCAAACACGCACATTGAAGGGAATGCCACGACCTTGGCATCCGGAGCCTTCCAGGGGAACACTCTTGCTAGATGCTTGGTGGACAAACAAGCTGTCATTGGAACAGGAGCACCACATGTTGAAGCCCGGGCTGAAGGCTGTTCTTATAAAGTGAGCCCAGAGTGGTGCATGGAATCCAGTGCTCCTTTCAGCACAGACTGCAGTGGTGGAGAGAATGTGGGGTTTGGCTTCTGACAAACCTGAATTTTCCTCTTAGCTCTTCCCCTTTTGGGCTGAATACATTTGGATAAAGTACCTGGACTTTGGAAACCTCGGTTTTCTAATTTCCCATGTAGGGGTAATGACACAGATTTCTAAATGCTTGGCACAAAGAGGGTGCTCCATAGATGATGACTCTGTGCCTTCCTCCTTACCACTTTTCCCTGTCACAGCAGCAGGGCAGGACAGTCTTGGTGGCTGTGCAGCACCATATGCTGCTTTTCCTGGATGGTGACTTGAAGCTGCAGATTTCTGCAAGCTGCCCGGTGTCCGGGTGTCCCAAGGCCAGCTGTGTGCGGATACTACCACAGACTCAATTGTCTACACATTTCTTACAGGAGACAGTTGTACACAAAGGTGTTTATCAGTGTGGGCTCACACGTTTAGGTTCTCAGGGGTATCCAATGTCCAGGTGCATTGGCACTGGAATTGTTGGGAAAACAGAGACACAGGGAACCCCAACTCTCTTCCCCTTGCCCTCCTGAACCTAGGGAGTTGCTGTGGAAATCAGGTGGGTCTTTCCACGAAGAACAAGTATTGCAAGGACAGCAGGTTACACAACAGCCTTTTTATTCATGCGCATGTGTGCATATCAACATCCAGCAAATATTTATCGGGCTTTTGCTATATGCCAGCCACTGTACTAGGTGTGGGGCATGCGTGCAATTGTGAATAAGATACATGTCATTTGCAGGGAAACCACAGGAGTAGAAGAATAGACTGTCCACAGATTAATATCTAGTCAGTGGAAGAGCTTTCTAATACAGAGTGAAAAATAGAGTAGTATTTGTGACTTGGGCATCTATTATTTTGCTGTTTGTTAACAGAGCATACCTTTTCAAAATTCATTTTCTTACCATATAATATGTGATCAAAAGACAATTAGTAAATCAAATTCAAGGCAAATGAACAACTGCCTATTGCTGAGAACTCCTGTGATTCTGGTCTGGAGCTATCTGCTGTGCAAATGTGTAGGCCAGCTGCTGGGGGGCAGTGCACTGCTGACCGCTGAGGGGACTGCTCAGTCACAGGGAGCGCCAGCGGGATGGGGCTTTGAACTTTTTGGTATAAAGGGAAGGAAAGCAATGTCCCCACTGCATTCCCTCCTTAGGAGAGAGACTTGTTTGATGTCTGAAACACAGATATGGGATTCAGCTCTCATAAATCCTAGCTCTTCTCTGCACAATGTGGGACTTAAGGCAAGTTAACCTCACCCTGCCTCAGTTCCCTTTTTCTGTAAAAGCAGAGAGCCAACTGAGGACTTTTGAGTCAGAAAACTGTGGCTCAGTCCTGGCTCCACCTTGCAGAGTTGAAAGAAGTATAACTCTCAGAACCTCTGTTTCCTTCTCTCACAAGTTCTTAACATCTCTGTTCTCGAGTTTGCAGTCCTCGATATCAGAAACAGGACTTTTCTTTTCAGCCTTTTGTAGAATAAGTCCACAAATCATGCTACTTGGACAAATGAATGAACAGCAGTGCTGAAATTTGACTTCATCTATTAATAGTTCAATCCCATCCACTTGAATGGGTCAACCTGTGTGGACATGCTAACCATCTTCACAGTCCCTGCCCGGTTCCTTACACCGATGGGTGTGGCAGCAAGGTCTGGCATTTCCTAGAGGCAGCAACCTGGGAGAGTGTACACATGCAGCTCCTGTTTATTTCATGTGCATTAACTGACTCTCAAAGCCATTTCCTGGCATTGCTTTCTTCATCTTGTGGCCCTGCTCTCGCCCCACTACCTCCTCCTAGGTGAGCGTCTCCAGGTGTGTTTTCTCTGGCAGAGGACTGATCCAGATTTGAAACTCACTTTGCCACTGGCCATTTGTGTGTCTTTGGATGAGTTACTGTGTCTTTCAGAATCTCAGTTTTTTTGCTTTTTTTTTTAATCAGCTCCATGGGGAGAATATTCCTGCGTTGGGTCTGTCTCTCCTGTGGCGGGATAGCACTGAGAATCAAATGAGATAAATTTTTTCTTTTCTTTCTTTCATTTTGTGAAAAGAGTTTGAAAGTCCAGAAGTGGCTATAGGAACCACAGGTGGAACTTTTGTAATTATCACTTACTAGCATCATCAACAACTTGCAGGGCTGTGTTTATCTTCCCAGCCACCTCGCAGATGCCCAGGAGTGCTGCCTAAGGAAATAAAAAGAAATAGAGAATTAAACATGCTGAAGGTGATGGTCAAATTCCACATGATTGTCTAGAGACTGCTTCCCTGCTCCTGGGGTGTTTGATCCTTTGCTTATTTGATCCTGGTGGCAGAGCCTCTGTGGAATTGCGGGAAGTCTAACATGGATGTATGCTGTTTTGTATTCATTCATTCATTCTTTCATTCATTTTTCTATCCAGCAAGTAATTATTGAATGTCAACTGTATACAAAGATGAATGAAACATAAATCTGCTCTTGCAATTCTTTCAAAATGTTGGGAGAAGTATATCAGAAAGATACCCGCACTTGCATATTTGTTGCAGCATTCACAACAGCAAAGATATGGAATCAACCTGAGTGTCCGTCAGTGGATGAAAGGATTAAGAAAATGTGGTGCGTGCATATACGTGTGTGTGTGTGTGTACACGCACACATACACATACAATGGAATACTATTCAGCCATAACAAATAATGATGTCATGTCTTTTGCAGCAACATGGCTGAAACTGGAGGCCAGTATCTCCAGTGAAACGAGTCAGAAACTGAAAGTCAAATAGAATACTGTCTGTTCTCACTTGTGAGTGGGAGCTAAATAATATCTACACGTGGAAGCAGGGTGTGGATGATGGACAGTGCCATCTTGGAAGGGTGGGAGGATGATAAGAAATTATTTAATAGGTACAATGTGCATTATTTGGGTGATGGTCACACTAAAAGCCCAGAGTTCACCACTATGTACTATATCCATGTAATGACACTGCACTTGTACCCCTTAAATTTATACAAATAAAAAAAGAAAAAAGTGTTAACAGAAATATTGTTATATCTTAAATTTATAATACAAAGTATAAAATGATAGGCACTGCTAGTATAAGAAAGATAGAGTTACAGCACTGTGGTTGCACTGAGGAGAGAGATGTATCACTAAGGGTAAGGAAGGCTTATTAAAAGAAGTGGTTTGTAACTAAATCTTGGAGGATGGGGAAAATTTGAACTTATGGAGGGTGTGGGGAAGGGAGGGCATCCGGGCAGAATGGGTCTGAGTAAAGAAAGACAGACAAGGGAACGAACAGGCTTCTCTTCTTCAATGTCAGAGCCTCAGCCTCCTCTGGTGACTTGCAGGTACCCTTGACCCCTAGTGTGGGTTGTGCTCCTGGTATAAAGCTTGCTTTTTCTTATCATTCTGTTTGTTTTTAATTTTTTCCTTTGATCGTCCTTAAGTTCTAAAAATGATCAGCTATCTCGCCGTGCAGTAAGTCTGAGCATGCGAGACTCGTGGCCCCTGCCAGCATAACCTTGGTTCCTCGTGACGTAGGCAGCCCATCAGAAATTCTCCTCTGGAATGCGAGGCTCACTTCAAAGCCCTCTTGTGTTGACAAGGTTTTGGGAGGTGCCATGTCCAATCACCACTTCTCAGTTGCTGGGTCCCCTGGCTCCTTGCCTTGCTGTAAGATCAGAGGAAAGGGAAGTCCCATCGTCTGGGGGAGAATGAGGTTCCTTGCCTGTGGGTAGCTGGTGTAGAGTGGAAACTAAATTAAAGAGGTCAAGAAACTCTCAGTCCGGAGTGTGGAAAGGATCCTTGACTTGTCTACAATATCAAGCCAAGGTGGAAAACCAAGCATAGACTGCCACAGCATTCCAGATAACCAAACCCTGCCTGGCTCAACTAGGATCTCCCAAGTGGGCGGAGTTGAGAGATCCTCATTTATCTGATTTATTTTAAGGGGAGCTGGGACCAGTCCCCTAAGTCAGGTTACACTGCATGGCTTTCTCCAATCAAACTCAAGTAGCAAAATAACCAGAGCCAGAATTCCTTGATTCTTACCTGGATATATGTTGATTTATAAAGCTGGGCTACCTTAGAATATAAAACGATGATTTTTAGATTTTTTGGATTTTATGGGCTGATAAATTTT
The DNA here is from genome assembly GCA_004363605.1 of Indri indri. Lineage (NCBI taxonomy): Eukaryota > Metazoa > Chordata > Mammalia > Primates > Indriidae > Indri > Indri indri. The sequence continues at coordinate 20,715 of RJWJ010009908.1, read as the reverse complement.
TAAAAATTGGAGTTCAATATAGGGCTATTAACTTATTATCTTGACAAATTAAGCACATTAGACTAAAGGACCTTGATGACAAACTCCTCATTTTAAAAGGAAATAGAATTTTTATGCCAATTATTGAGGGGGGCATAATCTCAGAATAAAGGCCAGTCCTTCTTCAGAAAGCGTCGTTGGTAATCTTCCACCTCTGCTTTCACTCTAAAACATTCAAGATGGCCTCATGTGGAGCTTAGGTCATGGAACTAGCCCTTGGGAACCCTGTGTACTAGATAACAACTGATACTTCTTTATTCTATTTGGGAAAGATCCCGTATTGATTGAGGACCTTCATGGGTACACGGGTGGTTCTGGGGACAGCCACATCAGTTCCTATGAGGTGTATTTTGTGCTGGTATCGTATTTCCTGGCATTTAGTAAGTTGACGATTTGGCCCAATTCTTTTTTATTCTGAGTCATTTGTGGGAAGAGAAATTTAATTCTCTGGGAACCTTTGTTTGTATTAGTGTTAAATCATTTTCCTGCTGTTTAATGATTTATGTACACAGAGCAGAGAGGTCCCAGAATTGCATTCCTGATAGGCCCCCACCCCTCCCTCTACCACTCCGGGTTAGAGAAATAATCAGTTTTGTGCCGTAGGGAATCCACTCCAGGCACTACTCTTCAGCTTACCCATTCCTTATACATATTTTCATACTCTGCTGATATTAGGCTTTCAGATGAGTACAAAGACTTCTTGAGGATACTTAAATTGGTGCTATGCCATGTTTTGTGCTATTAACGCGCTGCTTTTGCCTTCTTAACTCTACAGTTAGCTTCCTCCCAAACTTTGTGTGCTATTTTTGCTTCATAAATTGCGATCCTCTGATTTTTTTTTTTTTTCGAGGTCTTATGCATAATGTGGATGGGACTTTGGTGCTCGTTAAAACAGAGACTTTTATTTGAAGGGCTGTTCTCTATGTTGTGTTGATGGGACCTCATGTGTCATACTTCTCAACTGCCATCTATAATTTAGTATAGTGTTCCCAGACGTGTAATGCTTCAGCATTTGCAGTGCTTACGAGTAATTGACAATATACAAGGGTAACAATAAATCAGACCTGCCAGGCCCAGTCCTCCATGGCTAGTCTACTAGGGAGGAAGGCTGAAAATTGGTGACTGCTATTAACCGGGAGCTTGTTAGATCATGAAGTCAGAGAAAACCTTTATTATTAATATATTTTGAGTAGTTGTTTAAAGTAAATAGTCCTTGCTGGATAAGGAGACATGGAAAAAAAAATGGTTCCCAGCTTTTTCTTTTAAGTTATTGCAGTTCATTTCAAAGGAATGATTTATTTTGACAAAGTGAGTGAACTTGAGTTGTAATGTATATAATAGGCTGGATGATATAGGAGACCTCACATTGCATAATGTATTGCACATGCCACCAAGTCAGTGAAATGAAGATTTATTTTCTTGAAATGAAAATCTGGAACCGCGCGGCTCAGGAGTCACAACATAGTTAAAATGCACAGTAGTGCATGCTGCAAAATACAAGTGTGTCAGGAACGCCCCTTTTAAATGTTAGATTGCTTAGAAACAGGCCTGGTAATGTATGTTTTTGTGAGAGACACAGCTCAGATTTCCATTATTGGTCATAAGTGTTCCACGTTAGCACAGAATTGGGTATTGTCTCTTCATAATGATTCCTCTTGACCTTGGGAGAGTGATGTAGGGGGTCAAATGTTTGAGGAGGGAAAAAATGCTTAGCAGAATCTCTGGGGAAAAGGTGCCCTCTGGTGCTTGAAAACTCCAGTGCTACGAAACACAAGCCCCCATGAAGCTGGGTTAGATGGGATTCAAATGCATGAGCTCTGGAGGCAGGTTGACCTCTGCAGTTCATTTTCTCGCCCTGCCATCTATGTACCAGTCATGTGACCTTGGGCACGTTACTTAACCTCTCAGAACTTCAGCTTCTTTGTCTCTAAAATGGAGAGGAAATCCTTGTCTCATAAGGATGTTTTCAAGTGTGGATGATTTGACACACACCCAGATAATTGCTAAATAATTTCTGGTTTTCCTCACCCTGTACGTCTGGAGAAGGAACAGAGCCACAGGCAGCTTGTAGCTCTGAAGACTCAGAACCTCTTAGCATCCGTGCAGAGCAGCGTGATGGTCACAGGTGGGAGAGAGCTCTGTCCACGTACCTGGAAAGAACGCTCAGCCATTTAGTTAGGGCTGCGGTTAACAAGCCTGTCTTTTTCATATCAACCTTGAGTAAAATCTTTCATAGCTATGAGTGAAAAAAATAAGTTCTGTAGGTAAATTTGCTTTTTTGCATCTTGCATTTCAGGTCAGAGATCCTTTCTTATGCTGATGTAGGAAATTAAGGCATGGAATTCTACTTCAGCTAATAGTGCCTGTTTTTTTTACAATAAAAATGTATGCACAGATCTTTACTTGGGAGTGCACAAATGGGAATTCAGGTATGTAGTCTTGTCCCACGTGTAACAGCGATGATCCTGACTGTGGTTGCCAAATATTTAGTGTATGCTAAGAGCAGGAAGCTTTGACTTCATTATTTTGACCTTTCAGTTCACCCAGATCTTACACTTTGCTCCAAGAAACCAGTAAAACTACCTCTTTAAAATCCAATCATAATGAATATTACTGGAATGTACGAGCAATGCATAACAAAACAATCATCTGACAAACCTTGGCTAAAGAATGATATCTTGGTAGTTATTAATATATAGCAAACTGCAAAAAACTGACCTTGGGAAAATTTGCCTGGTTAAAAATAATCAGCACGTTAGTAAGAACTTCTGAGTTTGAAAAAAAAATAACAGGAAGTAAAAAAGTCAATTGCTAAAATTGCACATGGTAACTTTTTTAATTGAACATTGATGATAGAGAATTCAAATCTTTGTGAAAAAATTTAGATCTGAAAAGCCTGGGCTAGAAACATTGGATTTAGCAAAAATATTAGCCACAGAAAGACAAGGCAAAATAAATAAGGGACACTTCTTGTTTAATAATTTTAGGTGTCATCTTGACTGGTTTAGGGAATACCTAGAGTGCAGGTGTTTCTAGAAGAGATTATTAGCATGTGACTGTGCGTGGACTAAGTGGGGAAGCTCTGCCCTCAGTGTTGGTGGGTGCCATCCAATCGGCCGGGAACCAGGATAGAACACAGATGGGAGAAAGGCAGATTGGTCTCTCTCTCCAGGAGCTGGGATGCCCTCTTCTTCTCTAGCTCAGACCTTGGAACCTCCAGCTCTCTGGCCTTTGGATCTGAGGCCTTACACCAGTGGCTGCCTAGGTTCTCAGGCTTTTAGCCTTGCACTGACAGTGACATCATCAGCTTCCCTGGCTCTGAGGCTTTCACACTGGGACTGAACCTTGCTACTGGCAACCCTGGGTCTCCAGCTCACGGATGGCCAGTTGTGGGACTTCTCAGCCTCCCTAATTGTGTGTGTCAGTTCCTCTAATAAATCCTCTCTCATACACCTATATCTCTATCTCTGCATGTATCTACATCTACATCTGGTTTGTTCTGTCTCCTTGGGGAACCCTGACTAACACAGGTGCTAAATTTTGTAAAATTTGATATGAACATAAAACTAATCAATGGACTAAATTTATGGTGTAAACTTTATGAGGAAAAGATTTAATGGCAATTAAAATAAGTTTATTAAAATAGAAATGAAAATGGAAAAAAATTGGACATTGTTTAAACTAAGCAAGAAATTACATTTACTTAATGGAGTGCACTCCTGAAAATATCTCTTTATGCAAATGGATAAATGTTGGTGCAATTCAGGCCTCTCCTTTGTTCCCCATGTTCCGCATGCTCCAGGGATGTTCTAGCACCAGTTCAAAATGCAAGTCCTTGCTGTGCCTCAGTGCCCCATGGCCTGGCTCTTGGTCCCCCCTCTTGCCTCATGCTGTCCTCCAGGGCCTGGTTCCCTGTGCTCCAGCCACACTGGCCTCCTTACTGTCCCTCACATGTGCCAAGCACATACCCCTCAGGTTTTGCTATGTTTCCTCTTCCCCCAGATATCACCTAACTCACTTTCTCACTTCATGGTGGTCTCTACTCAAATGTCATTCCTCACAGAAAACTTCTTGGACTATCCTACTCTCTCTCCACCCTTTGCCTTGTTTTAACTGTCTATTTATTTGTCTACCTCCTTGACTAGAATGTGAGCTCCAAAGGGTTTGGTTCACTGCTCACTCGCAGTGTCTCAAAGAGGGCTTGGCAGGCAAGAGGCTCAACAAATGTTGGTTGAACAAATTCTCATTAAAATGCTTGTGTTTATTAACATGGAGCCAACGTTTCTCCTGGACCGAATTCCAGGGCCAGAATGTCCCATGAGTCAAAATTGTAGGGAAAAAGGGACAGGATCCAAGTATCACCAGATATCTGCATCACCAGAACCTGTGGTCTGCATACGCAGCTGGCTTTAATGCCATTCACTAATGGTTCTGATTTTCCTCCCTCTGGGCAATTCCCTTCCTTATTGAAGAAGGGTGTGGCCATAGGACTGGACTTGGCCAATGGAATGTGGGCAAAAGGGATGTTTTTGTAAGTGTTATACCTCAAATTTCCATTGTTGGTCATGAGTATTCCACATTAGCTTAAAACTGAGCATGATTTCTTCATCATAATTCTTCTTGACGTTGGGAGGGTGATGTAGGAGTGGAAGACTTTCAGAGCTAGTGCACAATTTTACAAGCGTCCTTCTCCCTGCTGTGGCAACAGTGATGCTCTCGACAATGTGTCTTTATCACCCTGGTCCTTGAGGGAGGATGATGCAGGCTGGAGCTCTCCCACCAACCTGAGTTGGACGTGGAGCATGCTGCAGAGCTACACCTCTGTACTTTAGACCACCTGACATTTCAGGGTTGTTCATTACATAACTGAGCCTCTTCTAATACAACAAGTTACACACTTTTTCTCATTTAATCTTTACATTGCCTTTTTTTTTTAGGACAATGACTAGCTTTTTATCTTATTTTATTTTATTATTATTTTTCTGTCTTCCCACCTCCAAACCCATGTGTGGCTGGAAGTGTTGGGCTGATGCGCACACCACACATTGATTGTCTGCATGTCGAATTGAGAGGTACAAGCCAGAGAGGGGAGCCATGGAGCTGAACTTGACGGAGTCAGCAGTTGCCTTTGAGCAAACCCAGTTGGTAATGTTGGACTGGGTTTAAACTGGGCAGGCAGAGCTGAATTTAAAGCCTGAGTGACCAAATACCTTTGAGGGTAAAATTTAAATGTTTCCCTCAAATATCAAGGAACAAATGGTTAATTGGTTAATATGAACGAACATATTTAAATCATCCTTGATTTCTGGCCATGCTTTTGGCCTGGGGCCGAAAGCCTGACTTCTGAGATCTAGCCACAACGTGGAGCTAGTTCATTACCCAACCTCAGATCTTGATCTCCTGGCTGACCCAGACACTTCTCTCATATATTTAAAATCATGGCTGTAGCTCTGTTGTCTTGAGTATACAGTGAAGACTAAGTGGGCAGCCCTTTGTTCCTGGATCCTTGATTTCAGGATTGACTCAATCTTTGCACTGCCTATAGGTGCTCGTCTTCATGATTTCCATTTATCTCTGTGGAAACAGACCTCAAGGAAGATGAGCAATTTGCCAAGGGTCACACGGCTACTCAGTGGCAGAACTGAAAATCCGAACCCAGTTCTGGCTGATCCCATGACCTGAGCTCTTAAACACAAGCCGGTCAACTTCTCCGTACATTATTGAGTATGTTCAAGTCCACGGGGGCAAAAACGTGCTCACAAGAGCTGCAACAGGCACTTTAAAAACTGGAGAACCACTGAAATGCTTTCAAAATCAAGTGACATGGCAACGATGTGAGAGAAGACCATCGGAACTGTCAGGACCAAGTGTTCTCTGACTGTCCGCACATGCAATGAATCAAACATGAAAACCCACATGAAGGAGTCCTAGGTCTGAGGACTTTGAAAGGGCTGAACTAGCTCCCCCGTGGGTAGATTTCAGATGTCCCACCTACCTCCATTCATTACAGTTTTGAAAACCCCAGTGGCTTTACCTAAAAACTAAATGGACAAATTTTAAGAACAAACTGATATTTGAGGAGCACATTCTCCTCCTATCCATAGTTGGGAAGAAGTCAGACCATCTGAAGGTGATGGGGGGCGTGGGGCAGGGCAAAGGGCAGGACCCCTGGCATGTGGCTTCAGGCTCAGCCCGCCTACCAACCGGCGCACAGCCCAGGGCTGGCGGGCTGGGATGGGAGCGCCACTCCTATTTCTACGTTTCCAAGACTGACACCCCCTTTTCTTTTCAGGCAGGAGTTAGGGCCTCTTGTCATGGCTGGGTTCGGTTTTGACAATGGTTTTCTATATTTCTATTTAGATCAATGATGATTTGCACTCAATTTCCAAGTTAGGGGAGAGGGGCTCCTTACTATTTGCTCCACATATGGCCTGTTCAATTGGAGAATTTTTCCAACATGAAGAAAACTACTTTTACAAATTTAGGATAGTAGAGTTATTACATTTGAAGGAAAAAAAATGTGCTGTAATGAGTTTATTTCAGGATGTCAGCCATACTGTGTGTATAAATATAAACACACACTTACACACATACACACATTTTATTTAATGAGGTCTAATTAAGAATTGCTGAATCCCTTCTTGCTGGGCCATGTGGGTTGGTCACATGTGTGGACAAATTTAAACGTGGGTGATTTTTAGATTTTTCCCATGTGTCAGAGCAGAATAGGACAAGGGACAGGTAGAAGCCCCCAGAAGAGGGTCAGAATGTGGTGACCCTTCAAAGACTAGTCTCTTAGCATGGTGGGGCTGACATTCATCACCACAGGGCCTCTACAAACTGGGTTTGCAGTTCTATTTCTCTCTCAGATGGAAACCTGTGAAACACAGGTTAGTCTTCCTTCTACAGACCTCTCCCACTTCATTATGATGAAAGAGGGCCGCTAGGTCTGCATCCAGACTCGTGAAAGGCTCTGAAGATGGAGAGTCCTGAAAAAACCTCAGATCTGCTGGGGTTCTGCAGAGCTCTGCTGAGTTCCATGAGCAGCAAGGAAAAAACTGAGCTCGTTCTGCGAACAAATCTCATTTTAAAGAAAGTTGGGTAAAGGAAGCCATTAGGACAAAAGCAATTGTGGGCACTAATGAAAAGCGGAGAGAAGAGAAAATCAATAATCCCCTGTGTGTGGCTCTCCACCATTCTCTGTGGTCAGGAATCAGGTGGCCTTACCGCATGTGTGGATGTACACACTAGTGCTGCAAGAGGGTGGGATCCACCAGACATGGCGGCAGAGACATTGACACCATTCTTGCCAAACTGTGCATGACTGAGAGTCCCATGACGGAGACAAGCCCTGCCGAATATGAGGTGCAGGCTTTGCTGTGAAAGGGAAGGGACTGAGCGTGGGAAGAAGGAAGAGTCCTAAATCCTTGAGGTGACTACGGGACTTTAATGGCCCTCTGGCAGTGGGTTGAATGGTATTCCCCGATAATACCACTAGTATTGACCCCTGGTACCTGTGAATGTGACCTTATTTGGAAATAGGGTCTTTGCAGGTGGAATCAATTTGTGATGAGATCATATTGGATGACAGTGGTGCTCTGGTCTGAATGTGTCTGTCAAAAATGCAGATGTTGAAATTCTAACCCCCAACGTGATGATATTAGGAGTTGGGCCCTTTAGGAGGTGATTAGGTCATCAGGGCAAAGCCCTAATGAATGGGATTAATGCCCTTATAGAAGAGGCACGAGGGGGCTGCCTTACTCCTCTGACCATGTGAGGTTGCAGCAAAAAGACCACTGTCTGGGGAGTGGACCCTCACCAGACACATGATCGGCCCATGTCTTGATGTTGGACTCCCCAGCTTCCAGAACCATAAGCCATATACATTTCTGTTGTTTATAAGCCTCCCAGTTGATGGTTTTTTATGGCCACCTGAGTGGACTAAGACAGGTGGGCTGTAACACCAGTGACTGGTGTCCTTGGACGAAGGAAGAGCATGTGCCAATGGAGGAAGAGATTGGCATGATGCTGCTGCAAGCCAACGGATGCCAAGGGTTGCCAGCAACCACCAGAAGGTAGGAAGAGGCAACGAAAGATGCTTCCCTAGAAGCTTCAGTGGGAGCACGGCCCTGCCTACACCTTGCTTTCAGATTTCTGGCCTCCGGAACTATGAGAGAATAAATTTCTGTTGTTTTAAGCCACTTAATTTGCAGATGTTGGCACGGCAGCCCTATGAAACTAATACAATATAAAAGGGCCATTGCACCAGCCTCAGGGCAGTGGGGGAGGGTGAGCAGATGTGGGACAACAGGTGGTGAGTGGCACTCAGAGGTGCTGGCAGGTGAGGAGCGGGGTCAGGCAGCCTGTCAGCAGTGGTGCAAGTACACCACCACAGAGGCTGCTGGGAGCGGTGGTCGATTTCTCATTCAGTGGGACTAGGGAAGGACAGGAACAGGTAGCACTCAGGTATTCAGGTAGGGTCAGATTTCTCAGCCCTTGACCTCTATTACCCTATGACATTGTATTTCCTGAAGGTGGCCATGACAATAGCTTTCATCTCACTTGCTCTTTAGAATCTTGCTACTCCCCTATCACACAGTGAGGTCCAGTTCCCTTCCCCTTGAATCTGGGCAGGCTTATGACCTTTTATGTGGAAAAAGTGATGCTTCATGATTTCAAGGTTAGGTAATAAAAAGTAATGCTCCTTAAGTCTTGTGCACTGGAGCTGTAGACTCGTTCTGAAGCCCAGAACTACCATAAAGCAGCCCAACTGCCCTGTGGCTGCCATGTTGTGAGAAGCTCAAACTAGCCTGTGTGGCAAGACCATATGGAGAAACCCCGAGACTACACGGAGAGAGAGAGAGGCCAGGCCATTCTCCAGCTGCTCCCAGCCCCTCTCTCTCAACCCACAATGTTCCAGCTTCAGCCACCAACTGATCCTGAGCCCAAACCATCTGACCAAGTTCTTCCTGAATTCCTCACATGCACAACCTGTGAGCAACAAAAAAATAATTTTTTTTTTTCTCAGAGACAGGGTCTTGCTATGTTGCTGATGTGTTTTGGACGTTTGGCTTCTCCAAATCTCGTGTTGAAATTCGACCCCCCTCCAAATTCGTGTTGAATGCGGGGGGCCTGGCGGGAGGTGTTTGTGTCATGGGGTCAGATCTCTCATGAATGGCTTGGTGCCCTTCCCGAGATAATGAGTGAGTTTTTGCTTTATTAGCTCATACGAGAGCTGGTTGTTTAAAAGAGCCTGGCGTCACCTCCTCCCTCTCTTACTTCTTTTCTCTCATGTGACACGCCTGCTCCCTCTTCGCCTTCTGGCTTGACTGCAAGCTCCTTGAAGCCCTCACCAGAAGCAGATGCTGGTGCGATGTTTCTTATATGGTCTGTAGAACTGTGAGCCAAATAAACATCTTTTCTTTATAAATCATCCAGCCTCAGACATTCCTTTATAACAGCACAAAACAGACTAATACAGTTGCCCAGGCTGGAGTGCAGTGGCTGTTCATGGGAGTGATCATAGTATACCACGGCTTTGAACTCTGGGCTGAAGCAATCCTTCTGCCTCAGCCTCCCAAGTAGCTGGGACTACAGGCATGCACCACTGCACCAGCTTAAAATAATTTTTTTAAAAAGTCACTAAGTTTTAGGGTCCCTTACTCTGCAACAGTAATAACTGGAATCCCTTCAAACCTTTGCCCAAATGCCACTTCCCCCATGAGATCTTCTCTGACCCTGGAGGCTGTGACTTCCTCCCCTGAAACAACCCCTTTGTCACATAACCATTAGCTATTCCAGCTCTAGCATCTTCCTCCACTCAGAGCTCAGTTTTGCTGGTGCCAGTCTCTATTTTCTGCAATTTCTCTGGGAAGCCTCATAAGTCCTATGCCTTTATTATGCAGAATTCATTGTGCCCCCACTCCCCACTCATGAGCCTGCAGGCCACACCCATCCCAGCTCTCCCAGCAATGAGAGGGCCTCCAGGGACCAGATCTCATCCTTTGTAAGAGCAGGGTTGGTTGGCCGTGATGGCTCATACCCGTAATCCCAGCACTTTGGGAAGCCAAGGTGAGAGGATCGTTTGAGGCCAGGAGTTGAAGACCAGACTGGGCAACACAGTGAGACTCTGTCTCTACAAATATTAATATACAAATATTAATAATAACAAAAAAGAGCAGGGTTGATGCTCCAGTGATGGTGATGGGGTTTTTAACACAGAAGAAAACATTCTTCTAGTTAAACATGAATTGTTAAATGAAAAACCTGTCTGTCTCGCCCATGGGGGCTGTGGCTTACTCACCTTGGTATCCCTAAACTAGTTCAGTGCTTAACAGAGAAAGGGCCATGGATGGATGGATAGATGAAGGATGGGCAAATGAACAAATGGAGAAAAACACTCAGAAAAGATGAGGTGGAATTTGCAGAACTGCCCCACATGTGCTGCCACTTCCCAGCTCTGTGCCCACGGAAGGGGCCGCTAAGGGATCTGAGCACTCTCTCTGGGGACCTGCCTCATATTCTTTTTTAAAACACAGAACTACAAATAGAAACTAGCAATCAGTCATATTTCGTAATAGAGAGGACTAAAAACATAAAAGCTTTTTTTTTCTACTTCAATTTGTTAACAATATTGCTGAGATAGAAATTCACATTCTGTATAAATTGCTTCTTGGATCTCCTTTCCCCACAAGTTTAAGCACAGTTCATTCAACCCATATACACGTTCCAGGCCTTTTCATGTGCACAGACTTCATTTTAAGAAAAAATATCACAATGCTTTGTGGCCTTTGCAATTGACCAGAGTGTGGTGAAGTTTTTATGAGTCCGTCTCTAAAGGGGGAAAATAACACAGCACAGTGTGGGATTCTGGAGTCGATATGGTCAATAATGCTGGCATTGTTTGCAACCAATCACTTACCAGGAAGATGGGACCAGTGGAGAAAGGAAATTACCCACCCATCCGCATAATTGCACCAATCGCTAGAATTGGTTCATAGGCCATAAAAAAATCAATCCAAGAGACGCATAGAGAGATACAAAGGAGAGTAGATGTTTGTTATTATTGGTTTTCATTCGCAGCCACATTTGAACACCTTGTTCATTGAAGGCAGGATGGCATTTCTGATAAATTATCTTGTCATTATCCACTTTCGTGCCTTCCTTTTATTGGAAGTTTTATTTTCCCTCCTATTCTGTCTGTGTTTTGATTAATATAGCACTGTGCCTGGATTCTGTGGAAAGGAAGGGCATGTTATGAGGTGGAGAAAAGTATCCTTTGCTGTGCATGGACTAGATCCGGGCAGAGTCTTATGTTTCTTATATAACTTGTCCTGTTTAGTCCCAACCACTCCTCCGCCCCATGGGGAAGTCACTATTAGTAGCCCCATTCTACAGAGGAGGAAACTGAGGTTCAGAGAAGGTAAGTCACTTGCCATACAACTACAGAGCGAATTCAAATTCAGGGCTGCCTGTCTGACCCAAAGGTCTTACTTTGCCTATTGAACAAGTTCACAATTCCTTATCCAAAAGGTTTGAAGACAGATGTGTTTTGAAATTCAGTAGGGTATGGAATGAGAATATGACCCATATTCCATATAGGATTTAATACTCCCAGTGGGAGCTGGAGTAGCACCCTGTAATCAAATCCATTAATATTTTATCAGTGAAACGTATCAACATTCAAACTAAATGGAATAAATACAAAGTACAAAATATCTCATTTTTTTGGATGCCAAATGATTTCAAGTCTCTCTCATAAATTTTTTTTTTTTTTATTTCAGAGCTTTTAGATTTCATAAATTTGGTTAAGGAATTGTGGGCCCGTGCCATCCTGGCTCTGAGGATCGAGTTGGCACACATGTTCTCTTTCTCAGGGAACTCTGACATGGAGCATGCTAAAACTAAAACGAGACAAAACAAAACAAAAACCGGATGCTGTTTGTCATTGGCCAGATTTATAACCACTTGGCATTTATAAAATGAAAATGGCTTTAGGGACAAATTGGGAGCAGAACGATCACAGTCCTTCACATACTAGCAAGTACAGAGAAGCAAGAAGACAAGGGGTCCCCCACGGTCTCCATGACCAGATCTCGCCCAGGGCTCGCTGAGCTGTAATTCTAAACTGCCGTCCACACAGAGGAGCCTTGGGGACCACCTGTGAAACTGAGATCCTGTTGGTCTTCTCAGTCCTCCCCTTTCAGATCTCCCCTCTGGGGACTGGTAGGGGTATCAGAGTGCCACCGGTATTTGTCACGAGTAATTGGATTGACCCTTTGAAGAAAAGGTTAGTTCAGATAAAATGAAATTTCTAAGTGAAGGGCCAGACCGCCGTTGTGGAATATCTGTAGTTTACTTGGAGGATGGGTTTTCAGCCCTTGTTCTGTTATTTCACGTTCTATGTACAAGATAAGTGGATTGTTTCTGCCCTGCTCACACCACCCCCCAGCAGTTCCGTCCCTCTTGTTGGTACCATTCAACTACCCTCCGTGCAGCCCCGCAGTCACAACTGGTTGGGCCAAGCTGGACCATTCTTACTTTTCTCTCTTGGATTTTAATTTTAAGACACAGAAACTGAGTCAATCAGGTCGTTAAGAACTCTGGGTTTGTAAATCATGGCCTACGTCCGGACCCTTGACTTTCTCTCCCCTTGCTGTCCTGTAAAGGAGTAGAAACCCAGAAGCTGGTCCTCATGGAAGAGATTTGGAGACAGTGAGTCCTGCTAAATTTTCATTTAGGGCAGGGTGTGCCAAGATTACCTAAACAATCAAGAGACCAAGGGTTGGTGGGATCAGAGGTCGATAGCTGGAAAACTTCCTGGAAACTCCCTACCTTGATAAGCTGCTGTGATGTGTATTATTTATGGTGGGGGTCTTGAGCCAGACAATATCAACCTGACCTCTGGAGGGGGTGGTACACGGTCAACCTGCCTTGTCTATATTATTAAACCTCCAATAAAAATTCCAGACACCAAGACTTTGGTGAGCTTCCCTGGTTTATGATACTTAATGCATGTTATCACACATCAGTGATAGGAAAATTCGGTACGTCCACATAACCCAAGTGGGAGAACACATCTGGAAACCCTTGTCTGGTCTCTCTTGGACCCTGCCCAGTGCAAAGGCCCTCTGTGCCTTTTCCAATGCTGACTTTAATCTCTATCCTTTCACCGTAATAAACTAACTGTGAGTATAATGGTTTCGGTGAGTCCTTCTAGTGAATCATTGAACCAAAGAGTGGTCTTGGTGGCCAAACACAGCTACAAAATTTTAATGGCTTGATACAGTAAGAGTTTACTTGCTGTTCACATAAAGTACAACCGGATGCACAACCAGATGCTCTGCTGGCCAACCCTCCTCTGAGCAGCTAGGGAACTGGGCTCTGCCATCTCAGAGTCCACTGTGTCTCCTCACACAGGTGGCAGAATGAGGGCAAGGAAGAACACGCAGGATGTTTTAGGGGCCAGGGTTGTAAGTTTAAGTCTCATTTCTGTTCAGATTCTATTGGCCAGAATCCAGTCACATGGTGCCAGCCTAATGCAAGGGAGGTTGGGAAGAATAGTCTTCTGTGTCACCAAGAAGAGGAAATTAAATTGGTAAGCATTTAACCAGTCTTTATCACACACATCGACTCCCTGATTTCATGGAGGTTAATGCTTAAGGCAAAGTCAAATTTGCCTAAGTATAAAAAAAGTGTGCTGATTTAAAGAAAGAGATTATAAAAGAAAAGGAAAATGCTAAAGCAGATAGTGCATAATATGACAAAAATCCTGAAAGTGGTAGGTGAATAACTGAAGTTTGGAAAACACTGGTCCCAGTAGTGGGTATGGGGACACTTCAGCTACCACATGCTTCTCTGATGGTGGCACCAGCTAATAGATGCCTAAGTCTCTGATGAGTTTGCTGGGTCTGCTGGTTTATGATTTTAAGAGTTTGCAATTCTGAGTCAATCTGCCTGTTGAAATCTAGGATAGGGAAAATTAATGGCCAACAAACTCTATTTCTTTTTAACATTATGCTGTGTCAAATAAAATTGAATAAACATTTAATTTTAACTCAAAATTTATTCTTGGGAGTGAGTACAAGAAAAACTCTTTTTTAGCCCTAAGTGTATTATTTTTCTCCTTTTAAAGGAAGATCCATCTTGGCCTAGTACAGAATTTTCCCTTCAAAACTTTTGGCTTATTCCTGGTATATGATTTAAATGACTTATGAACATTTTCTTGTTAAAGATATAGCAAGATGTTTTAAAGCCCAGGAATAACTTTTGACAGCCGACAAATCTTCTGAATGCAGTGAACTTGTTAAAAGCATGTTTCTAGGTAAACTTTTGTTCACCCTGTGAAGCTCAAACAGAACAAAGATAAACAATTACCACAAACAAAACTATACTGGCAGAAAGCTGTATTAGAAAATTAGCATTCTGCACTGCCAACTGTTCCCTTGCCTGGTAATAACTTTTCATAGGATAGCAAAATAATTTTTTTCAATTTCAAAATATTAAGGGAGTACAAATGTTTTCACTACTTGGCTACATTGTATAATGTTGAAGTCAGAGCTTTTAGAGTGCTGGTCACCAGAACAGGGCTCGTTGTACTCAGTAGGTAAGTTTTTCTCTCTCACCCCACTCCCACTCAAGCAAAATAATTTAAATATATCCAGGCTCCTAGAGGTTCTGTATGAGTCTGATCATAGAAAATTCTAGCATTTTTGGAATCCGAGGAGTTAAAGGGGCCACTTTTTCATCCCTCTGTCTTGGTCAGGGCTGCCTGAAAATCACTCCAGAGCTATAGGAGCTGATGGACCAGTTGTGAGCTCTTTTTTCCAGCAGAACCTCTCAACCAGTGTTTAAGGACAGTATATGTCACAACAACTTTGGAAATTGACGAGTAGTTTTTACCCAAGGTGGTAGAGCCTTACATTTGATTTGTGATTTAGTCTACTGTTTTGAAAGAAAATGGTGGTCTTTAAGGTGTTCAAATAGATGAATTTCCTATAATATTGAACAACTTTTAGTGAAATTTGGTAGACAATGAACATGGGGAAACTTGGCTGCTTTGAGGGTGGTTCTCAGTTCATACTACAACACCTTATCTTCAAAAATCTTAAAAAAAAAAGACTCTGGAAACTTATATCAACCATAGGTGGTATATAAAGGTAGCAGTAAGATGCTCACAAATAACCTAGAAATAAGGTGGATTAATTAAATATAAATAACTTAGGCTAATTAAATAAAATTAAATGGCCCATGGGAGTCTAGATACAAGGTCACTGAATTAAGTAGAAATAAATTAGACTACTTAAATAAAATTAACTGGGAGGCAGCAGCCCGTGGGAACAAGTCCTTTACTTGTCATTTAATCAGTGATACTAATAGTGCAATAAAGAACATATTTATCATAGCATAAAAAGTGGGGTTAAGAGACACAAACTCTGCCAATGAATGAACATCACTGCCTGGGCTAGGAACCTACTTGAGGGACACAGTGAAACCATAGGAAGATGTTCTCTTATAAATAGTTCTTATTTTGGCTCACACAAAATATCCCTCAGCACTATCTACCTACATTGTATGCTATACATACAACCTTCTAATTACTAATCTGGCTTCCTGAGATACTGGAGATAATGAAAAAATTCTAGCTAAATTAAGCAGAAATTATGTTTATTACGGGATCTTGGATAGCTCACAAACTCTCCAGGAGGACCAGAAGGTCATGCTTGGGCACACTGCAGCCTGGAGTAGTCCTCATGATGGGAGGGTTCCAGGGACAATCCCACTGATTCCACCGCTATCATAGACATACTAGCACAGTTCACTATTGATGCTGGAAAGTAGATACCAAACTGTTGGCCATGCTGTCTTAAAAGTACCTTCAATGCCATCCTCTTAAAAAAAAAAAAAACAGATTCTGCACAATCCTAAATCAAAATTTCATGTAGGTGTATCTGATTGGAAAAACCCAGGTCACATGCCTTCACCTTGGTTGGCTTCAAGGGAATCTGGGAAGCACACTCTGTAATTCTACTATGGGAGATGCCACTCATGAAGGGCAAAGTCCTCAAATATAGAGAGGGTGACAAAAGTCCACCACAAGGGACCAACCAGACAGAGGAGTTAGCTTTCTAGTTATGGGATTACCATGTTTGCCACTATAAATGAATACACTGACCATTTTATTTTATTCATTTGTTTTAATCCCAGAGCATCTGGCTTCCTCTGGGAGTAATAGAAAAACCCAGTTTCTAAACTTGCAAGGCTGTGAAACAAACTTGAGCCGTGATAGACTCATTAGGCTAATGCCATCCTGAGTAAGGCCCTCCGCTCCCAGCCAACCAGTCAGCTTTTGCCTGGTCACACCTTCTTGTTTACTCCATATTTCAATAAAAATGTCTTAGACCACCTATAAATCATTCCCAAGGCCAAATGGCCTGAAATACCAAATGAGAACTATAGTAATATCTTCACCAAAGGGTGCTTTTTTGATGAACATGAATCTCTACTTTAAATGTACTAAGGTTGGGAGCTGGGAACCATAGCACCTGGATTGATGGGTGGGCGAGAGGCCCACATGCCCATACATGAGTGAGGGTGGTCTACCGGGGGTAGGGACAATGTTTGCAGAGAATTTAAAAACAATAAAACCAATGAAAAATCAGTTTACTTTTTATTATCACCATGTGTGGAAAAATCTAAACAATGTCAGTGATAAAATATTTGTAACTAGAAACATCTTTTTATGGGTCTATAGTCTAATAATTATTAGAATTATTGTTGAGACTTAAAAATAATATATACCTCAGCTTCAGATTAGCACATTTTTATTTCTTATTCTTTAATAAAGATTGTATGCTACATGGAAGTTAATTTGGAGAACTCCTTGTCACGCAGTGGGCCTCCGATGTAGTGGACTCAGCCTGGCATTTGTTTTTCGAGTGAATGGGAAACTCTCTGCAATTGTTCGAGCTTGCTCAGAGCATGCTATACACCTCCAAACTCTGTGAGGCTGCATATCTCTGTGTTTAAATAGTAGGTTTGAAGTAAACAATGATATTTCAAGAACTATCAAGACGAAATTCAGAATATGAGTTATTTTAATTCTGTCATGCTATGTGACCACTTAGAGTTTTTGTTTTTAAAATTTGGAACAGTAAATCCAAAGTGTAACAGTTTTGTTTGGCTGGGCCCAGTGGCTCATGCCTGTAATCCTAGCACTTTGGGAGGCCAAGGGGAGACGATTGCTTGAGGCCAGGAGTTCAAGACCAGCTGAGCAACATAGGGAGATACTGTCTCTACAAAAAATAAAAAAAATTAGCCAGATGTGGTGGTGCTACTTGGGAGGCTGAGGCAGGAGGATCACTTGAGCCCAGGAGTTGCAGGCTGCACTGAGCTATGATGGTGCCACTGCACTCTAGCCCAGGCAACAGAACAAGACCCTGTCTCAAAACAAAAAAATCCAGTGTTTGTTTGTAAGTGTGAATATTAGTTCATAAATGAACTAATTTAAAAAGTTTTGAATAATATCTTTAAAATAGAAATTTCTTCTCTTTAAATTGTTAATTGTTTTTAAAACAAAGAACAAACACATCAAAAATGATTATTACTCATAGAACATAATTATGACCAAAAATAATTTTGTCCCACAGAAAATAGGGTGTTAAAAAAATGATCTGCTCCAAGTGTCAAACAGTCCCCTGTAAGGGGTTCCTCAAGGTCCCTGAGGATTTAGGGTAATAATGCTGATGGTTAACCCTTTTTTCACCATGGCAAAGTAAGTGAGATGACTTCAACACTGGCCCTGTGGCATTCCTTCCAGCATTTTTGCAAATATTATGCTTAAAACAAACAAACAAAAAATAAAGAACAACAGCAAATCATTGCTTCCATGTGACAGCAAAGAACTAAACACAACATTAATAATAGCAGCACGAAGTTACTTTTCCATTTGGATCTTGGTCTGTCACCATCATCTGTAGGTTCCCACTTTAATGAGCAGTTCTCTCAAAAAAGGGTGCCAACTCTGTGCTAGGTGTCGTGTCACAACATCCTCCTGTCCCCCTTGGATCCTTAAAGCCATCTTGGGAGGTAGGTCTTGGTGTCGTCCTGGTTTGGAGATGAGGAAATGGGGGAGTGGAGAGGTTAAACCATTTGTCTGAAGTCACATAATCAGCAAGTTAAAGGAGCTGGGATTTCTGTTTTCAAAGTCAGATTTTTCCCTCTCCGTTGTACTACCTCTGAAGAGCAGAAATGTATCACCTCAGATCGTCCAATGATCCCTTACAGAGCTTGCGAGATCTTAGGCTCAGGGCTAGTCTTTTTTTGCTTCCTTACTTGTTGGTGCTCGGAACTAAAAAGTGCTTGAAGCAGGAGGCACAGGCTGTGGTTAAGTAGAAGAATAACGGCTACTAACACCATGAGCGCCTTCCCTCGCCCAGGCCCTGTGCCAGGGCTCTCTTTGCACCCCAACTTTGGGTCTTCATTGTGCCAGCTTCTCAGAGGAGGAAACTGAGGCTCAAGGAGGAGAAGCATCACCTCTAAGCTGCGAACCCCGGCAGTCTGACCACAGAGCAGATGCTCCGACTGCCACCTTCACACATCCTCACGCCGTCTCCCTGCCAAGTGCTTCTATTCCTGGTCTAGATGGAAAAGCATAGACTTTTTTTGCTTTTAGGTTTCAGGTTTGGGACTTTCATACCATTGCTCCAAGGACCAGGCAGCTGTCACAGTCTCAACTTCTGCTGAGCTCTGGGATGTCCAGTGACTTACAGAATCAAAACCCAGGCTTGACTGGGAGAGGCAGGGCAGAGTGGAGGGGTGGGTGGAGGGACAGAGGGAATGCCAGAGGGTCCCCCCTCCCTCCTTTCCCAGCCTGATGTAAGCACGACGGGGCTTCTGCCGGCTGCCACTGCAATAATTTGTTTTTTATGTATCCATTCATTTATTTGATATTTGAGACAGGCGCATGTTCACGTGGTTCAAATATCAAAATGCGTAAAAGATACCAAGGAAGCATCTCCCTCCCCCTAGTCACCCTGCACCCCACCCGGCTAACCTGTTGCAGTCACTGGTGTATGCTTCCAGTTTGGTTACATGGGCATCTGTGAAAATATAAGCAGATATGATATATATTTATGCCCAGCTCTTTTACAAAACATGGTAACACTGTATACATACCAACCATCCTGCGCTTTTAGTTTAATGAGCTTTTCCATGGGGTTTGGGAGAGAGGAGATGAAGACCATCCAATAACCATCCAGGAATGCGCACAATTACTCAGTGGGTTGGAGAACCGTGAATCTGGGGAATGTCTACTAGTTCAGACTAGTAAGGTAGTGTTGGGCTTCTTTCTTACTTTCTTATTTCTTTATTTCCCTCCCTCTTGCCCTCCTTTCCTTCCTTTTGCTCTCTTTTCCTTCTTTTTTTCCTCCCACCCTTTCTCTCTCTCTCTG
This sequence comes from Indri indri, assembly GCA_004363605.1. NCBI lineage: Eukaryota > Metazoa > Chordata > Mammalia > Primates > Indriidae > Indri > Indri indri. The sequence continues at coordinate 1,225 of RJWJ010009908.1, read as the reverse complement.
TTTTGGAGTAAGGTCACTAGGTGTTTGCTACTATCTTGACCTGCCGACCTTGATCTTTGCTGCTAGGATACAAGGCTCCCACCGAGCAATTGGCCCCAGTTTGGTTCTACGGCACGACACTCCTTATGGCGCACAGAGACGGGTTTCTGCTGGCAGATTGTTTTCAGTCAAAATGAGCAGATATGTTCTTGTCAGCTTTAGTGAGAAATTCAAAGTAAAGTTTGTCTCTTGAAATTAATCTTGCCTATCGAGTGTAATTGTGCTTGGGTAAATACTCAACAAATAATCACACTGTTTCTGCTTCACTACTCCGGGAATGCGAACCTTGGTGGTGCCAGTTTGGAGGAGCCCTTTGAACTGCTCTTGTCAAAACACCATGTGGGGATTCTCCTGCTGGGGCCAGCGTTACCCAGCACAGCCAATTCCTGCTCAGTGTTTCGATAAACATGTTAAGGGGAAGTCAACCGGTTACTTCAAGGAGCTAAATAAGTTTGGGAATAGGATGGATGTTTTAATAGCGAAGTGGGGAACAGGACAGGAATTCCTCATCCCTCATGCAGAGACAGTTTCCTTCTTTCTGCCCTGCAGATTAGTTTAATCTGAACCTCGAATGTGCCAGATACCTGATCCTGGGGGGTGGGGGATATATTGGAGATAAATCAGCTCTTTGTTCATCCATCAATTTAAAAATACTTTGGCAATAATCTGAACAAATTTCTTGGAGGAGACATTTACATAGTAGGTCTCTTATTCTTTCTCCTACAGCCAGGGTCACCTGTAGGTCTTGGAAAGCATTATTAACCTTTTCGGCACCATGAAGAGAGGTGTTGGTGCCAGGGTCTCTGTGTTACCTGAAGTAGCTCTTACCTCCTGGGTGGTCTCCAGCTCCAGGTGGTCATGAGTGGAAAAGATTCGGGGGCCTTTGGCTTTCAATGTATCATTCAGGAGTTTTCCTTTTTCCACAAACATTATGGGTTATTTTGAAAAATAACCCGAAGTAGTGGGCTTCCACAGGAAGTGGTCTCCCTGGCTTTGGACTTGCAGGGAGGGAGGGGTGAGGCTGTTTGTTAGTAGCACGGTTGGTGCTAAGGCAAATGGTTAACTTCCAGGGTTTCCTCGGCTCCCCCTCCGAGAGATGTGTGGGCAGCCCTGTAATTCACCCGGGTGATCTGTCATGGCATTGGGTGGGTTTCAGGGTACACTGTTTGGACAAAGAAGAAGAAAC
>RJWJ010009907.1:0-48631 GCA_004363605.1 Indri indri | reverse complement strand
TGTGTCTTTGCAGGGCCAGCAGGTCTCGCTCGCGGGCGGAATCCAGGTGCGTCTGGAGTTGTTTCTAAAGGCAGCAAAGCCCCGGCCGGGTAAGGTACGAGTGGAACCTCTCGTCAGGGCCGAAGTTCTCAGCACCGAGTCACTTCCCCACCTCTCCCTGGGGGATGCGTGGGGTGTCGGCAAGTGGACCCAGAAGCCCGGCTTGCCCGGCCGCAGGCTGGCCGGCCCTCGAACCGCAACCCCCACGAGAGCAGGAATTCTTCCCCCGGCAGCCAACGCTGACTTCTGGAAAGCAGCCGAGGTTCTCAGAGACCCCCCAAGGGCTGACACCTACGCTGGGACGGCTCTGTGCTGACGCCCCAGTCGTCGATTCCCCAGGGACACGTTTGTGTTTTTACATGTGTGCCGTGAAGAGTAGGAGCGTCAGGGAGACAAGGGGACCTGGTCCTGAAGGGTGACCTTGCGAGTTCGAGGGCACTGCCCTGGCGCATCGCGCGTGGGGAGCGGGGGCTGCACCTGTCTGCTCCTGCCATCGCCCACAGCAGCGCCCTCTCCTCGTCCCCACGCTGAACGGTATGGCTCCACCTCCACCCGCCCTGCCCTGCCCGCAAAGCGCTCTGCGTGGGGTAACATCGCTTCCAACACCTTCAGCTGCGTGTCACGGAGCACCCGCCCTGGACAGGCAGTTCCAGGGTCAGTTAACTCTGCGGCTGGAGGATCCCGCATCTCAGTGACACTCTTGCATCTCCCCTGGTGCTTGACAGGGGACCACAGCACATTGTGTCTCCAGTGGAGGAGGTGACTCCTGACCGTGTCCCGCTACGGGGATGCTCGTCCCATCCCGGGTGCTGCTCGCATTCGGGGCTGGCCAGTTCTGCACTGCAGGGTGTCGAGCGGCATCCCCGGCTTCTGCCCACACCCTCCCCTGGTCAAGGCGATCAAAAATGTCTGCAGACATAGCCGGATGCTACTGAGGCACACAGCGCCCAGCCTGAGAGCCGCTGGCCTACCTTCTGCAGGGGACCCTCCCTCATGAGCACCCCCGGCGGCTCTCCCCTCACCCCCTGGGCGGGACTGGTTGACACGCAATCCCCATCAGCACGCGGCTTTTGAAAAGCTCCTTCTGCAACTTCCTGGTTTTATATTCTTAGCATATGGACATCATGAAAATCCATGTCCTTATCAACGTACCTGGGGACGATCTCTAAGGGGCACTGGGCCCACGACCCCCTGCAGGATGCCTGTGGGCCACACAGATGTGTCTGTGGCTGTCCACCCGCCCCAGCCACCACACCGGGCTTGGCTGCGTGATCCGTGGGGCCAGGTGTGAGATGAACATCCAGGCGCTTTGTTCAAAAATTGTTGAGAATTTCAAGGTGACGACAGCAAGTCATCAGAGGGAGCTCGAGGTCCTCCTGCACCTGGGCCCCGGGGCACTCCCACGTTGAACACCCAAGAAGCTGGGCCCGGCCCCCATGGATGGGACCAGAGCAAGAACTGGATTCAAGGACCACCAGCCCTCAGGCTGCTGAATGCCCTGTGGGGGATGCCGAGTTAAAAGGTGAAGCCGGTGTCATCGTTCGCAGCAGCCAAAATGTGCAAACAACGCAAATGCCCATCCGTGGAATATTATTAAGCCATGAAAAGGGATGTGACAGTGACACATGCCCCAACAGGGATCAGCCTCACAAACATTGTGCTACGTGAAGAAGCCAGGCACATAGGACCACTTATTACGGGATTCCATTGATACGAAACTTCCAGAACAGGCAAACCCATGGAGACAGGAAGCGGGCTGGAGGTTGCAGGGGCTGAGAGGGGAGGGAGGAATGCACAGCGACTACTAACGGGGACTGGGCTTCTTTTCGGGGTGATGATGCACGACCATGTGACTATGCTAACGAGCCATCTAGTCGCACACCTTAAATGGGTGAATGGCGTGGTGTGTAAATTGTTTCTCAATAGAACTGTTAAGAAAACAGATAAAATGAACCAACATGGTTCCCTCTGTCAAAGACGTGATTCAGAACTCCGGAGGAATGAGGCGGGTGCAGGTGAGAGGTGACAAAGACGCGATTAGAGAGAGCTCGGGGCCGTGTTTTTAGAAGGGGAGTGCGGTCGGCACCGCACCCGGGCTGGGGAAACTGTCATTAGCCCGAAAACGCAGAGGGAACCTGAGAAGAAGCCTGGCAGGAAAAGATGAACAAGAAGGGCAAAGGCAGGAAAGGGAACCAGACCGTGAACATCACGTGGGGAGGAGGTTCGATTCCCGGGCCCCACGGCCGATGCGGGGCTAGCGGGACCCACGTGAAAACTGGGAATGTGCATTTGAACAAGCTTCTCGTGCGGCTCTGATGCGAGTGGTCTTCAAGCCACACTTGGAAAGCCACGTCCCCAGGCGGTAGGAATTTTCCGGCCTCTCTGTCCTTTCATGGGGCCACCGTGTCACATGCGTCCATCTGACAGAAGCAGCGTCATGCAGCTCACTTGGTTCTGTTTCTCCGGAAAACCCCAATACGTTGCTCAGACTGGCACGACTGTCCCTGTCATCGGAGCCACCGCAGCAGCCAAATGCCAGGAGCGTTTTCACGGTTGCAGACTCTCGCTGGAAGTCACAGGGGGCTTGCTACTGTGAAGCCCCCAGGGAGACTCGTCAGGGCTCAGGGTTTGCGATGATGAGGAAGAGGAGAGAAGGAGCTCCATCTAACAGTCGCCAGGCTCGGTTCCTTACGTGCTCTTCCACCGTCAAAGCAAACACGGCCCCCTTTAAAGAATAAAAAAAAAGCCCACGCTGACAAGGTCGATCTCTTCAACAAGGTGGTCAGACCGGTAGGACGTGGACCAGGATCCTAAAAAAGGAATTTATCCCAGACCACCACTGCCGTAATCTCCAGGGCCATCCCTTTCCAGGTAACTCAAACGCACAGAGTAAAGCGTTTGCCGTGTAAGGAAGCTCGTCTTCCAGACGAGCCCCAGCCCCGCCACCACCCAGAAGGCCGAACCTAAGCTCCTCCCCAAGAGGTGGCTGGAGCGGTCGCTGCCCCAGATTCAACGCGAGCTCTGAGACCAGATTAGTGATTGCGGGGTGGGCGGGAGGGGGAGCGACTGCTTCACAGTTACGAGTCTCCTTTGAGATGAAAACGTTTGGGAACTAAATAGACGTGATGGTCGCACAACACTGTGAATGAACCACATGCCACGGAATTGTGCACTTTAAAAGCGCTTCACTCTACGCTATGTGAAATTTACTTCAATAAACAAAGTCTTTCTAACTCACACCCATGCGTTGAAAGGACACGTTGTGTAACATGCCCCACCGCTCCTCATCCGGACCGTGTCCCTGCATGGCTCAGACACTGCAGTTCTCAGGAACCCGGGCAGCAGACTGAGCCAAGGGCGGGCTGGGCCTTGGCCAAGGGGGAAAGGGAAGAGGTGACCTGTCACTGAGACCACAGGACATGGAACAACAGAACTGAGACGCAGGTGAGATGGACAGCAGAGGCTCCCTTGATTTTTGAGAAGCAGCACGTTGGATTATGACCAGGGGGAAATCATTACGACGGTTCGTCCAACATCTTCAGTTTCCCTCCCAGACGCGTGGTCGGACTGGGCTTCTCTGGTCCCAGGAAGTCAGGGGTGGCCGTGTGCTTTGCTGCGGGGGATGAACTGTGAGCAGGACGGGCGAGCGTCACTTCTGGGTGGAGACTTCAAGAGTGGTACTCGCTTTGCGGAGTTCCCTCGGCCCGGCCACAGCAGATGGCGTGTCCCAAAGAGGAGACGCCGAGGAGCAGACCCCTGGCAGCCCACGGTGGGCGTGGAGTAAACCTGTGATTGCTGTGAGTCCCGGAGCTGTGGGGGCTGTTTGTTTTGCAGCGTAACCTGTCCTGTCCTGACACGTCCAGGTGGGGTGGGAGGTGTCACACAATCAGACGTCGCATGGGAAAGAGCAGCAGGATGTGTTCAAACACAGGTTGGCAGGACCCAGCCCCAGGGTTTCCGGGTCAGTAGGTCTGGGCTGGAGCCTGGGAACTGGCTTTCCTAACACGTTCAAGTAATGCCGGCGTCGGTCCAGGGGCCACACTTGGAGAACCTCAGGAACGAAGCCGACCAACTTACGTGCTATGGACTGAACAATCGTGTCCCCTCAGAATCACACGTGGAAGCTTCTTACACAACCACAGTCAGTGCACACTGGAAATGGGGCTCCCTTCTCCTGGCTGCTCCTCTCCCTGGGTGTGCTCTCTGGCCCGGTGGAACAAACTTCTGAGCCCCGGTCTACCCCACGCATGGAGCTGGATGCCGTAGGCACAACTGCCGCCCTCACCTGGCTTTAGTTAAAACTGTTCCGGGCTCTTTGCTTTACAGACGAGGAAATGGAGTTTAGCAAAGACAAATGACTAAGGCCACAAAGGCACTTTCGACCCAGAGCTGCTGGCGGTGAGGCTGCCCACACACCCCCTCTCTTCGTGCCAGTGGGGACCGAGGAGCCCCATCTGAAACCCCCGATTGCAGCGACCTTGGGTGAATAACCACAGTGATGAGGATGATGATGATGATGGGTTTCTACTCTAATCCACCTCCTCCCGGCTGACTTTATTCCAGGCAGGGTGCTTTGTGTTTGTGGCTACTCTTTCATTTCAGTTTGCGCTTGTCCACCCCGCAGAGCTCTCCCTGCCGTCGCCCCTGCCTGGACCTTCCTCCTGACGTCACGGCGCGGCTCGGCTCCCCCCACAGTCCACTGTCCACCACGCCTCATGTTTACTGAGCACTTACTACCTGCCGACGGCTTTGCTAACCGCAGGGACACCGCGGTGACCTCAAAGTCACGGTGAGTGGGACGGGACACACAGCCCAGGATGGAAGGGACAAGAGCAGTTCGGGGAGGTGGGATAGGGACAGCCCCGGGGATGGCGTGACAGGCAGACGCAGGGCAAGAGGAAGGGGCCTCTGCCCAACTTATTGTCCAGTCAGAAGGCAACAGCACCTGTCCCTGAGGGCAGGGACCCTCTGTGTGTCCTGCCCTCGCTGTGGCTGGAACTGACCATGGTGGGCAGGCAGCAAATACCGGTGGAATGGACGACGGACACCGCAGGGTGGCGTGAAGCGGTAGCAGCGGCACAGGCCGGGGTTTGGACCGTCCCGAGCTGGAGTCCGGGCTTCCCCACTTCCAGAGCCTGTGACCCAGGCTGAGTGGCTTCCCTTCTCGTAGCCCCCGCTTGCTCCTCTGTGGTTAACAAGATCCAGCCGTGTCTACACAGCATGGGGCAAAGCCCAGTGGCTGAAACTCTGCTTTCTGTCTCCTTGGAAGTCTGAGGGTCGGTCCCTTCACCCAAGTCCACTGCCCCACCTGCCCAGCGGAGGATCACAGGAGATGGTGTTTGTGAAGCACCACGCACATAGCAGGTGCACATCACGCTGCCGTCATGTCTTCCCAGCGTCTCTCAGATATCAGCCACGTCAACACCCTCCTGGGGGCTGGGCGCAGTGGCTCACGCCTGTAATCCTAGAATTCTGGGAGGCCGAGGCGGGAGGATTGTTTGAGCTCAGGAGTTCAAGACCAGCCTGAGCAAGAGTGAGACCCCATCTACTAAAAATAGAAAGAAATTAATTGGACAACTGAAATATATAGAAAAAATTAGCCGGGCATGGTGGCGCATGCCTGTAGTCCCAGCTACTTGGGAGGCTGAGGCAGGAGGATCGCTGGAGCCCAGGAGTTTGCGGTTGCTGTGAGCTAGGCTAACGCCATGGCACTCACTCTAGCCCAGGCAACAGAGTGAGGCTCTGTCTCATAAAAAAAAAAAAAAAAAAACCCTCCCGGGGAGGGCAGGCGGGAGACAGCACAGAGCTGGTCTGACCTCTGGGGAGGGTGGTGCAGCCTCACCCGTCAGAGTTCAAATGCACATCCCCCTTCTCCTGCGGCTGCTGGATGCCGAGACGAGCGGAAGGAGTCTTGCCGCAGCTTTGTGACAGTAGCAGACTAGAACAAGCTAACTGCCCATCAATCAGTAATTAGTTATATAAAACAGTACAGCCACACAATGGAATGTCTTGAGAATATTTTTAAAATAGGCTGGGTGCGGTGGCTCACACCTGTAATCCCAGCACTTTGGGAGGCCCACGTGGGAGGATCGCTTGAGCCCAAGACTTTGAGACGAGTCAGGCAACATAGCAAGACCCCATTTCTACAAAAAAACAGAAAAATTAGCCAGGTGTAGTGGCATGTGCCTGTAGTCCCAGATACTCAGGAAGCTGAGGTGAGAGGATCACTTGAGCCCAGAAGTTTGAGGCTTCAGTGAGCTATGATGATGCCACAGCACTCTAGCCTGGGTGAGACCCTGCCTCAAAAGAAAATGCTTTTTTAAAATAAGACAGATGTATATAGGCCTCTCTGGAAAAACCATAGATAGATACACAGATACATAGAGAGATGACAGGTGCATAGATGATAAAGATAGATGATGACGAGTAAATGACAGACACATGGTATATAGGTCGACGATAAGCAGATAATTGACAGATACATATTAACTAATGTAAACAGATAATAGATGACGCTGGTGATGACAGATACATACATAGATGACAGGTAAATGGCAGAGGACAGATTATGATGACAGACACACACACGTGGACCATGACAGATCTAGGTAACTGATAGACACACAGATGACGATCACAGACAGACACGCTGGACAGGTGCGCGAGCGGCAGTAGAGGGTGCAGGACGGGCTCCCGTTTATAAATTGATTTTATTAACCCGCTTGTGTATTCACTGAATATTTCAAAGGAGAGTGTAGGGAGAGGAATGAGAAATCTTGGAGTTAGTCTAAAAGAAAGATTCAACAAGTAATCTTTTCCTCCAAGTATCCATTACTTTTTCTTTTTTCATCTGGGCCATGAATTCCTAGCCCGGGTCCCCTCGCACAGCGCGGCCCCCCGGCCTGCGTAACCTCGTCCACCCACACGGTTCATTCGCTCTCGCAGCCGGCGCCACCCCCACGTCACAAGCGTCCAGGAGGTGCAGGCCAGCGTGAGTGCTGGCAACGGACTCGGACCTCGGAGCTCGGCTCCTCGCCACCCGCAGAATGGGGACAATACCCTCCTCGCGCGGACCCCAGAGCTGAGCTCCACCGTCTGAGACCCGCTGGGGGAGGGGGAGGGGGAGAGGCGGGTCCTGTCCACGGCCCTGATGGACTTGACCACCCCCCCAACCCCAAGGCACCAGAAGGCGGGGAATCTGCGAATGGACTTTCATCCATCGAGGCAGGAGAGACGAAATCACTGGGGCCAGAGACAACTCGCTCCCCACCCACGACCCGTTTGAGGGAAGAAGAGAAGGATGGGTGGATGTTTACCACCTACACAGACACAGACATACACGCACGCACAAATATACACACAGACATGCACACACTTGTACACACACAGAGGCACAACACACGTACACAGACACCCATCCGCGTACATGTACACATACGCACACACATGCACGCACACCTTACATGCAGGCACGGCTCTAAGGATGCCGTATGAATGACAGGTGTCCTAAGTGCAGAAAACGCTGTAACCTACCCCAGCCCCTCCTCCACCCGGGTGCAGAGACTCACAGTTAAAAGCTATGGGGGGGGGCTTACTTTATAATTCATCCATCAACAGAATCTTGACTCGGCACCTTCCATAGGCCAAGCGCCGTTCTCTGTATTAGAAAACTTGAATGCAGTATTTTCCCAAGTTACCTGGACCCAGGACCCTATTTTCTGCAAACACATTATTAATATGCCTTAGAACCTACACTCTCCGGGACACCCTTTGGGAAATGGGGACACATGGAAGAAACAGTCCCAGAGGAGTGGTGCCTCAGACTGGGCGGCGCGTTGAGTGGAGGCCCCTTCCCCTCCCCCCCTCCCAGGAACCTCTCTTGTCCCTTCCATCCTAGGCTGTGTGACCGTCCCACCCTTCCTGAGGGCGGAGACTGTGCCTTCAAGGTCACTGCCATGTTCCCGCACTTAGCAGAGCCGCTGGCACTACACAAATGCTCGATAAAGATCGCCCAACGTCACCTGTGCGGCGGGTGAGGCCACAGTGCGGGCGTATCATGAGGCCAGTGATAGGTTCCATGAGGAGAGCGTGGCCTTCCTTTCTTCACCTGAGCGCCTGACGGGTACGAAGCTGGTACTCAGAAAACATCTGCTGAATGTGTGAGCAGGGCAGGTGACGGACCAGCCTGATGCATGAATTGACAAATGACACCATGTGACACCAAAGCACACGACAGGGGCCTGGTCCGGTGCAGGCGATGTTTTCCAGCGCTGGAGGATGTCTGTCTAAGTGTGTGGCCATGTTAGCTCCTTTAACTCCACACTGGTAAGTAGAGAGGGGAACACGGCTCCCCACCCGTGTCCACTCCTGCCTGGAAAGGCAGGACTCAGCCCCAGGCTCCTCCCACGGGGCAGGAAGGTGAAGGTCAGAGAGGTTAGTTCACTTGCACAGGGTCACACAGCCTTAAGTGGCAGGGTGGAGCCTGGCCCTGAATCTTTCTCTGCGTGTTGGCTCCTGCCACCATTTCCTGGGCCAGGACACCCACCCACTCCCTTCTGTCAGAGTGACAGGCACCTCCCCTCCTGGCCCAGGCCTCCAAAGGCGCCCAAGGTCGGCAGGCTGCAGAAGGGACCTAGGCCATTGAGCAACATGTTCTCAATCTTTGCTAACCTGTGCCCGTGCCAGACAAAAAAAGTTTCACCGCCCCTTTAAAGTGACCTGAAATTTCAAAATAAACTGAACAGCAATACCAATTAACCCAGCAAGGCAAGGCCACTCGGGAGTGCGCTTTTCTGACCTACAATCATTCCCAGTTCTGGTAAGTCCTGGGAGCCATGCCCGGCCCACCAGGCGGCCACCCGTGGCCCTGGTTTCCGAGGCCTCCAGACGGCTAAACCTGCCCACACACGTCAGGGCCTGCAGGGCGGATTCGGGGCCCAGGCTAGAAACCCCACTTCCGCCTTCAACCTCCCCTCTACGACTGCGGTCCTCCTCCTCCGATCACCGCCTGCGTCATCAGGCTGTTCAGCCAGCCTGAACATACCCCTTTGGGGGCCCCCACCGCAGCCTCCGAGACCCCAGGAACACGAGTCCTCAGGACTTGGGGTGTGGCTTTCAGGAAACCAGAACTGGCCTCAGAGGCCCCTTCTATGAACTGGCAACCGTGCTCCCCTCGCAGGAGGACTGCACGACTCCTGGGGCCGTGTCGCCAGGCAGGGACACCTGCCCAACGCGGCGGCGCCGAGGCACCCCTGGCAGAGGCGGCCCTGGGCCGGTTTTCTCCCGAGGTTCCCGCCTCCTTCCGGCGAGCGCGCGTGACTGGCCCGGGTGGGGGCGGGGTGGTGTGTCCCCACGGGCCAAGTCGGCCGAGAAGCTGGAGGGGGAGGAGGGTGTTTGGGGGCTGGGCGAGGAGCCAGCGGACGGCAGGGTGCGGGAAAGCTGCCCGCCCCGCCATGGGCTCAGGCCGCGGGGCCCTCTCAAAGCAGCCGCCCCGCCCCGCCCCGCCAGGGCCCAGCCGCGCCGCGGGGAGGACGCTGGGCAGATGCGGCCGCCCCTGAGGCCCGGCGGGTCGCCCTCCCCGCAGAGGCGCAGCGCCGGCCCCGCACTGCCGCTGCAGCTGCCCCGCGGGCCCCACCCTCCTGCGCGTCCCCCTCCCGGACTCAAGAAGCACGCGGCGGGACTGCTCAACAGTGCGCTTTATTGCCCCGCACCCCGTCCACCGCGCCGGGCCAGGGCATAGAGACGGCGCGCGCCCCTGCAGGAGGGCTGCGTGGGGAGCAGGGGCTAGCTCTGCTTCACTCCTCCGCTACCCAAATCCAGGAGGGGGAGGAAGGGCTTCGGCTAGGAAAAAAAAAAAAGATGGAACCCACAGGGCAAAAAAAAAATAATGGATGGGAAGGGTCAGGAAGGTGGGTATGATTAAAAGAAAATTCTAAGAGAAAAGGGCCGCTACTTCCCGTCCCTCTCCGCGACCCCTCTAAATGCAAAAGGTCCAATTTATCTCCCTCCCTTGCAACACCTCCACCCACCGGCTGGTGGAAGAAAGGGGGGAAGCGGCCTGCGGTCTCTACAGTTCTCACATCTCCGGCTCCCGGCCGCGAGCCTAGGGAGGCGGGCCCGGCGAAGGGCAGGGCTCGGCGGGGGCTGGCGTAGTCTGGAGGCGAAGTGAACTTACCCTAACACCCCCCCAGACCCCAGTGCACCACGTGGACAGCGCGGGGGAGGGGGGAGCTCAGGATGCTGAGGTCCGTCCCACCCCCTGTCCATCTCTGGGTCTTGGATGTCGTCGTCCCAGCCAAGCCCGAGGGGCCCTGCCCCAACCCCCCCGGGCTGCCCCGCCCCTACCGGCCCTCCCCGCCCCGGCACTCGGCGCACCGCCCGCCGGCTGCGTCCTCCTCCTCCTCCTCCTCCTCCCCGCCAGCCGGGTAGTAGCTCTGTCCGCAGTTGCTGCAGACCGAGGGCGCACCCACGGCATGGATCTTCTTGTGTCTCCGGAGCGCAGCGCCCTGCACGAAGCCCTCCCCGCACTCCACGCAGATGTGGGCAGGCTCCTCGCCCCCCGCCGCCCCGACCCCGTCCCCGTGCTGGGCCCGCTGGTGAGCCAGGAGCCCTGCCCCGTGCCCAAAGCCCTTCCCACATTCCATGCACACGTACGGCTTGGGGGCCGGGGCGCGCCGCGACCGGGGCCCCGCCGCCTTAGCCCCTGCGCCTGCCATGGCTACGGCCGCCGTGGCCCCCTCGCCCGGCGCGCCCACCACAATAATGCCCTCGCCGTCGCCCACTGGGATGGCGATCTCGCCGTCCGCAGCCGCCGCCTCCTCGGGCGCCTTGGCCCGGCGGACACTGGCCGCCAGCACCTTGGCCGCCACGCCGGGCCCCGACAGCTCGGGGTGCAGCCTCAAGTGGCGCGCCAGGCTCTTGGGCTGGCTGAAGCCACGGCCACAGCGCGGGCACACGAAGGGCTTGAGGCCGCTGTGCGAGCGCCGGTGCTTGGCCAGGCTCTTGCTCTGCGTGAAGCTGCGGCCGCAGTCGGGGCAGGTGTAGGGCTTCTCGCCCGTGTGGATGCGCTGGTGCTGCATGAGGTTGGAGCTCCAGCTGAAGCGCTTGCCGCACTCCGAGCAGGCGTAGGGCTTCTCGCCCGTGTGGATGCGCCGGTGCTGCACCAGGTGCGAGCTCTGCGAGAAGGTCTTGCCGCAGTCGCTGCAGGCGTTGGGCCGCTCGCCCGTGTGCGTGCGCTGGTGCCGCGTCAGCTTCGACCAGTGGCTGAAGCTCTTGCCGCACTCGTTGCAGATGTAGGGGGCGGGCGGCCGCGGCCGGGGTGGGGGGCCAGCCGGGGGTGCGGACTGGGGAGGGGATAGCTTGGTCGGAGGCCAGCTGGGGACGTCGTCATCATCCATGATGAGGATGTCCACTGGAAGGCAAGAGGGCGGAGGGAGGCAGTCAGAGAGGCAGAGGCTCCATGGGACCCGCCCGCGCCCGTGTGCCCTTGGGTCATGCGCCAGCCAAGCCGCTCTAGGCTCCCCTCTGACCCACGCCCACAGGGGGTGCATCCCTCCACCCTACATTCCTTTGAGCAGTGATGGCTCCTTGGCATTTCGCTAAATATTTCTGTTCATTACCCTACTCCTCCACTGGGACCTGAGCCCGTGAGTGACGGGACTTCCTGTTCACTGATGTTCCTCCCGACACCTAGAGTAAAGCCTGGGACACGGGAGCCTCCACAAAGGACCTGGGTGAAGGATGGAGGTTCAAGGAAGGTTCCCTAGAAGAAGTGACACCTGAAACCTAAAGCCCCAGGCTGGGGGCAGGGAGGCTGCAGGGAGAGCGCACCCCAGCAAAGACCCACTGGCAGGGGCTGCAGGGCCAGACCTGAGTGTGGCCACAGGCTGGTGTCACAGCTGGGCTCTAGGAAGGCAGTCCCGGCTGCAGGGTGGAGAACAGGGGAGAGGCGGGGAACCAGACCAGTTAATGGGACCAGGATGGGTGCCCCACCCCCCAGGCCATTACCTGGGAGTAAAACCCCATGGAAAGTGGCCTCTGTCACAGATGCACCCACACCGGCTCTCGGCTTGGGGAGATCCTGTCTGCTGGGGGGGCACAATTAAGGGACGCGAGACTTGGTCACCACGTCTGCACATGGAGGACAGCACCACCTTCTACGGCAGCCCAACAAAGCCCGCCACACCATACCTCTGCACAGCGCCTGCCCGCGTGGCCTCCCGGGGAGGGGGAGAACCTTCTCAGCCCTCCAGCTCTTCCGACGGGTCTGTGTGCACCTTCCACAACATTCGGCCTCCTCCTGGGGCCTGGCCCAGAGCTACACAACCAGGCTCAGGGCCTCAGAAGGCCAATCTCTGACCTCACCTGCTCGGACACCCCAGGAGCACCCTGCAGGTTTCCTTCAAAGCAGAAATCAGTTACCTCCCCCACTAGACTCTAAGCTCCTAAAACATCGTCTCTGCCCCAACACTTAGCACGAAGAGCTCAAGTACCGTCTGAAATAACGCGGCAAACACGTAAAGGGTTATGACAGTCCAAGGATGGTGCTCTGCACTTAGGCGTTAAATCCTCGCAAGATGGGTGCTATGAAATTTTGTCTTTACAGGTGAGAAACTGAGGCACCAGGCAGCTGAGTCACAGCCCACAGTTATACGACCAGAAAGCAGCAACATGAAGATGTGCATGAGCCGTCTGGCTCCAAGAAACAGCCACTCGGGGCCAAATGACAATGCCCCACCCACATGTGGCACCCCACAGCCCAGGGCAGTGCTCCTCAAAGTCAGGTCCTGGGACCGGTAGCAGCAGAGTCACCAGAGAACTTACTAGAAACACTCAGGTCTCACTGGCACCCACATAATCAGCAGCTCTGGGTGGGCTCAGTGCCTGTGCTTGGCCAAGTCCACCAGGGGATTCTGACGCAAGCTGGAGTTTGAGAATAGACACCGAGTATTAGAATACGGCCCTTGAATCACCGGGCAGAAGAATCCAGGTGGTGGCGGGGGGGGGGGGGGGGTTCTGTCAGCATAAACCAGGAAGTTCTGAGTTCTAAGCTCATCACTTAGACACGGAGAAAGAGAATAAAAACTGAGACATCACGAGCTATCTGCTGTGGGGTAGTGTGACTGAGGAGGGAAGGGGCCAGGCAGGAGAGAGACTTGGTCTGTAACTGAGCTATACTCTGACCCCTTAGAAGTGCCTGTACTCCTTTAATTAAGATAACTGCTTTGTTTGCAAAGTTGCCATGAAAGAAAGTGTAAGGATGCACCCCATGAATCAGCTGAGTGGCACTCACAGTCGCGACATGAACCTTGAATACAGACAATCGGAACCTGTGATGTGGCAGTAACTAAATCGGGGCTGGCGGGAGCACGCAGGGGGGAGGAGAAGAGGTGTGGGAGCGAAGGCTCACCCCCCTCAGATCTGGGGACGCTGGCAAAGCAACTGCACGAGCGCTTCACCCAGAATCCGGCAGAGAAACCCAGAGTGTGAAGGGGCTCCTGCCTCCGGAAGGAAGCTCGGCGCTGAGGGGCGTGTGGGGTGTGCCGTCTGGCCACCCTGCGGCTCTGGCCCCCTCACGCACTACTGTTCTCTAAGGAGGTGTCCAGCACGGTTCACGGACGAGGTCGGTGCCAGCGAGGCCAGGCCCGGGACTGCGCATCACACGCGCCTGCTGCTTCTCTACACTTGAGTTCGAGTCTGCACCCCTCGGGCAGAGAAGGGCCACCCAGCTCCCGCGGCCTCACCTCCTCAAGGGAGAAGAGGCTAACAACTTTCCCCACCCCAGAGCTCTACCTTTGAAAGCATCTGACCAATTCCCAGAAAGAGCAGAGCACGGTGAGAAGCACAAAGTACGCACTCAATAAAAACAGAAGTTAGGACGGCGGTTCTGGCGCCAGCAGCAGCTACCCTCGGGGAGGGCAGTGCCCCCAGACGCTGGCCCTATGCTGAACGCATCTGTGGATTACCACATGGAATCCCATGGCAGATGCTGTCCTTGTCCTTCTCTCACCGAAGGAGGACTCGCTCTGGTCCCTGAGGGCGTTCAGAGGGGGGCCTCCACTCCAGATCCCCCCAGGCAAAACCTCTGGCCCAGGGAGCTGCAGGTTCACTGACATCCACCTTCTAGCAAGAGCTGAAGAGCTGAGGACAGCAAGACAAAGCGAAGCCTGTCCCACCGCAGTCCCTCCCTACCCCCGGCTGTAACCACCACTCTGACTTGGGTTGTAACCGTCCCCGCATTTCTTCACAGCTTTGTCACCCAAGGGTGCATCCCCGGGCATGGCACTTTGGCCGCTACTCTTCAACTGGGTGTGTCTCCAAGTCTCTCTGCATCCGCAGGTTCCCCGTGCCTCTTGCTTTCCTTGTAACTTTTCCTAAGAGCCCGTCTGGGTCTTGCCAACTGCATGCTCCATTCACAGTCCAGCTTGGCAGGCGCCTCCGTCCCCTGTGCCACCTGCCCATCAGCAGCTGGACCCCGACACTCGCTGGGACCCAGGGCCAGCCCAGCCTTCACCTTGGAGGCAGTGTCCTGGGCGTTCACCGCAGGCACGTGACGGCTGCTGGTGTTTCTTTCTGTGATGCCGACGGCCGCTGCCACTCAACACGCAGATGCACCACGGACTGGGGGTGCAGAATGGCACGGTTCTGCTGCTGCTGCTGCCTTAACGGCTGAGATAAATCCCAGAGACACTCCCCATCGTCTGCTCGTTGGTACTTGGTGATAGATTTCACGCAGCGATGCCAGGATAAGATGCTCATTTTCCCTTATTTGCCTAGTTTTCAAGATAATGAATTGGTTTCCTGCATTTCTCCATGGCTGTCACCCAAGGGTGCGTCCCCAGGCACGACACTCTGGTCATCAGTCTTTGTGTGTGACTGCAAGCCTTGCTGCATCCACAGGTCCCCCAGGCCTCTTGCTTTTCCTTGTAATTTTCCACCAGAGTGACCACAGTCCTTCCTTTCTCATTAGGTTGTTGAGTACTAACTTCGACAGTTGATATCTGACATTTCACTTTGACACTTCTCGTGAGTGTGTTTTTTTGTTTTGTTTCGTTTTGTTTTACTGTGAAGGTACATCCTCATTTTCTCAAACACACAAGTTTTGGCTTTCATCATCTTTCAAATTTTTTTTGTTAGAGCAATTTTTGTGAAACCATGGGTAAGTCAAAAATTCATGTTATTTTTTTAATATGATTTCCGTCGTGGAATTAATGCAGCGCAGACAGCTTGAAATACCATCAAAGCGTTTGGGAAGGATGTGGCTAATGAGCACATAATGCGTCAGTGGTTTGAGAGGTTCCATTCTGGTGATTTTAACCTTGAAAATGAGCAACCTGGGTGACCTGAGACCAAGGTGGACAATGATGAGCTGAAAGCTGTAGTGGAAGCGAATCCATCTCAACCTACTCGTGAATTAGCAGCAAGGTTTGACATTACTATTCCAACAAAATTGGACCATTGGAAACAAATCAGCAAGGTAAAGAAGCTGGATAGATGATTCCACATGAATTAAATGAATTCGAAGCTTGCCTTTCTTTGCTGTCAAGACATAAAAGCAAACCATTTCTGCACTGTATTGTTACATGTGATGAAAAATGGATTCTTTTTGACAATCGCAAGTGTTCGGCATAATGGCTGGACAAATATGAAGTGCCGAAACACAGTCCAAAACTGAGTATTCATCAAAAAACGCTAATGGTGTCTGTCTGGTGGTTCAGCGATGGTATTATCCACTATGGCTTCGTGAAACCTGGTCAATTGATTATAGTGGATGTCTACTGCAACCGACTGGACAAAATGATGAGGATGTTTGCAATTAAGCAGCCGAGATTGATCACTAGAGACAGGCCAATCCTCTTGAAAGACCACGTCATAAAAAACAACGTTGCTCAAACTACGGACTTGGAAACTCTCTGTCACCCACTGTATTCACCAGACCTTGCACCAACTGACTATCCCTTCTTCTAGGCTTTGGACCACTTCTTACAAGGAAAAGTATTCAATTCTAAACAAGCTGTGGAAAATACCTTTCACGATTTCATCGCCACTCGCTCCCCAGGCTTCGTTGCTGGCATAAGCAAGCTACCGTTAAGATGGCAAAACTGTGTCAATCGTTTAGGGACATAGTGTGATTAAGTGTACTGCTTCTTGTTTGAAATATAATAAACTTAACGTTTGACTGGAAATCGGACATTTCACATTTAATGACCTAATACTAATTATGGACTCAAGGATTTAAACGTATTTGATAGGTTTCAATCTACTGCAACCAGTGTACCTGTTGAGGCTAAAACTGTCCCATCTTTGGAGAGCAGGAGCCTCTTCAACTGGGCTGCGAGTCCTCTGAGGGGATTTTTAGAGCTTCCCGGCTCTCGGCCTAACGAGACGCCGTGGGCTCCTCTCCTGTGCTCCCTGCTCGGGAGCTGTTTCTCCAAGCAGCCCCGTGGGAGACGGTATTTCGGTTAGAAAATCTGGAATGCTCACTGCTTTGTTTTTGGTAAGATAAATTCCTTATGAATTCACACTGATAACTTCCCACACAAATTCAGGACGAAGGTTTTTATTCAGCCTTTTCTATGCACCATCTGCATCTCCCTTCTCCTTCTTAGAGAATCCTGATTCTCAACATAACAGGGCCAACAGAGTTGGGACACCCCACAGACACGGGACAACACAGTTGGGACACCCCACGAACACAGGGGACAACACAGTTGGGACACCCCACAGACACAGGGGACAACACAGTTGGAACACCCCCATGGACACGGGGGACAAAAGTTGGAACTCCCCCACGGACACAGGGGACAAGAGTTGGAACACCCACAGACACAGGGGACAAGAGTTGGAACTCCCCCATGGACGCAGGGGACAAGAGTTGGAACACCCCCATGGACACAGGGGACAAGAGCTGGAACACCCACAGACACAGGGGGCAGTTTTGCTGAACACAGAATCCTTGGCTCACCTTCTTTCCTCGAGGGTCATAAATATGACACCATGTCCTTCCCACACGAAGCGTCACTGATGAAGTCTCAGGACAATCTCCTTTGACCTTCCCTTCCTTCCCGTCGGTTCTTGCTGCGAAGATGCCTGAAGCATCTGTTACTTTCTCTGTGGTCCGGAGGCTGTAACAGAACGTGTCCTTGGTGTGCATCTGGGTTCCATTGCTCAGATCTGTGATTTGCTCTTTCAACGTGTAGCTTTCAAACTTCAGGGATGTTTCTTTGAATTAGTTTTTACTCTTTATTCTATTCCTTTGCTTTGGATTTCTTCTTCAGGGACTCTGCCTACCCACGTGTTGGATTTTCTTTGCCTAACTTTAATATTCTTTACTCCGTTTTAATCCTTCATTGTTTTCCATTTTAAAATGACCCTTTTCACCTTCAATTTTTTTAAAGGCACAATGTGTTTTTATTCACTCCTGAGCTCCTACTCTAGTCTTCCTTTTAAAATGACTTTTGTTCTCATTTCTGAATCTTCGCCCGGCGCCCCGTCTCTGAGCTTGCTGCTTGCACGTGCTGCGCCAGCTCGGCTCACACCGAATGACCCTGACCTCGTCAGGGATGCACTTCCGGCCTGTCTGTGGAGATGCATTCTGTGCCTTGTTTTCTTATCATAACTTTTCTTGGTGAGGGGGAGTTGAACTCAGTATTTTTCTGTTGCTCATTTTTATGTGTCAGTTTTCCCGAACCCCTGGCAGGAGGCTGGGTTCGGGCGGCTGTTCTGACTTGCCGGGTGTTTGCGCCCGAGCACCCGATCTCCAGGTCCCGCCTGCTGCCCCCGTTTCCACATGGACCCTCTTTCCTTCCTCCCTGTTAGGGACGACAGCCCTGCTCAATCTTGAGTCTTGAGTGGGATCCGGCCATGCAGGGCGATCTGCCTGGCTGCTCCAGCCCGTCTGGACCTTCCGCCAGCCGCTTGCTCCCAAACAAAACACCTCCTGCTTCAGCTGCTGGTCTCGAAGCCTCTCCTGCCAGGTGTCCCGCTGCACACCTGGTGGCTATTCTGGGCTCCTCCTCTGCTTCCTTCCTCCCAGCCAGGCGTTAACACCACAAGGCCTTGGGTTGTCCCCATCCAACTGTATTTTGGAATTCGCGGGCATACCTTAGGCCCTAATAACACTGCAAATGTGGTCCAGGAGACCTGGGTTTTGCTATCTGGTTGCTGTTTCTACCTGGGGATTCAGGAAGATTAAAGGGCCACAATGCAGCTGCTACTGTCACTCTGGACTCAACCGGCATCTGGCCAGGCATGGTGGTGCACACCTGTCGTCCCAATTACTACTCGGGAGGCTGAGAGGAGGATCATTCCAGCCCAAGAGTTCAAGGCTGCAGTGAACTGTGATGAGGCCACTGCACTCTAGCCTGGGCGACAGAGCGAGACCCTGTCTCAAAATAAATAAATAAATAAAATCAAAAAATAAACTAAACGCTGGCATTTGAAGCAAACTCCCAGGTGATCTCAGGTGCACTGAAGCACGAGGGCCAGTGCCCGGCGCAGGAAGGTGGAACCGCCTTTCCAGGACAGCAGCTGAAAACGCTTCCCTGCTGGAAAAGCTCCCTCCTCAGAATCAGAATGTCTTTTTGGTTCGTCATCTGGACTGCTTTTCTTTCTGAATGTCCTGTAGCTCAGGCCCCAGGCCAGCCTGGGGGGCTCTCCCCTGCCACCACCCAGCCCCACTCCACATGGGGAACTCTGAGCCAGGGTCAGAGGAGAACAGGCCCAAGGAGGCAGCCCAGGAAGCTGCCCCGGCCCGGGAGCACCCGTAAGGCAGCGAGGGGCAGACGCGGGTCTCAGACTGCGGGCGTGCACCCCACCCTCGCGCTCCCTGCCCCGAACCCTTCTCAATGGTTTCCGTGGGGGTTGATCAGCGAGACCGCGTGGTTTTGGTGCAAACTCCAGGACGTAACCCACCTGTGGAGGCTGGCACCAACTGTGGGCACACGGGAGGTGCTTACGCAGTGCCGGCTGTTATTCACAACAGGATCTGAACACACTTCCCAGAAATATGTAAACACAGCTTTTTAAGGAAGACGCGGTGGCTGGTGCCACGGAGCTCTGGTCCGCCCCCTCCTGCTCCTGGCTCGCCGCTGCTCCCACTCGCAAGGCCGTCCAGAAGCCGCGCCGCAGCTGTGGCTTTCAAAGATACCGGAAAATCACGCACAGAGTCCAAGGTGGAGATTCAAGCTAGAATCACAGCTGCACCGCAGAATTGCTGGAGGGTGTGTGCCACTCAGAGACACGGAAGACAAGGATCTCAGAGTAAAAGGCCTAGCTCGAACACTCAAGAAAACTTTGAGAATCACTGCAAGAAAAAACCCTCGCAGTGGAGGTTCCAAGCACACAGGGTCACTCCCTGCTGAGAACTTGCACGTCCTTCTGGGACTGGTAAGTGGATCATCTCTCTCAGCACTGGGCCGAGTTGAGGCTGAAGTCAAACCATTGCAGACGCTTGAGTCAACTACTCTAGTAAATTGATTACCAAATATTAAAACAATTTTTAAAAAGAAATATTCAAATACAGAAAAAAAATTCTAAAATTTGCAAGGTTTCGCAAGCGCTCTGGGTAAATCAAGCTAAATGGAAAGAAAACTGACTTCTTAGTTCTTTTAAATCTCATATTCACTTACTCACTTAGCAGCCGCTTGAGAGGCACCGTGCCTGGCGCCTGGACGCCCACCGCCCAGCACACACGTTCCCACCTGTGGGCCACGGTTCGTTGGTGGGTGGTCAAATCAACTTCGTGGATGGTGGTCAGCGTTTAAAAAAAGTGGAATGGAGGGCACGCCGAGGAGGAAAGGAAACACCAGCCCACGCTGCTAGGAGGTCAAGAATTGTTCTGCGAAGCTTTCATTTCAGTCCCACAGAAATACACGTGGCTGTGGCTGTGTGCGCAGGCGCAGGGGGCGCCCGCACAACTGCTCTGGGCCTCGACACTGAGGTCTGAGGACACCGAAGTCAGGTGCCCAGAGCCAGGTAAGTCAACAGAGGAAGCCGAGTCCCCAGGGGCAAAGCTACTTGTGCTGGGTGACAGTGCCCCGCTGTGCCAGGTCTCTCGGGGCCTTCCTGTCATCAGCAGTGGCCACACCTCGTAGCAGTAAGTGGCAGGGTGGGGAGGTTCGCGTGTTGGGGATTTTGTGGCGGTCTGGAGGGCCGAAGGCGCATGGAAACTTCTGTTCAGGCAACCTCTTCAGCTGAAGCCTGGCCTGCTGAGCCCGGCAGGCGCATCCCCTCGTCAGCACCCAAGGCCGCCCCACCTGATCCAGGGTCTCCAGGGACCCTGAGGCAACGCCATGGCCCAGGGGCAGCCTGGCCGCCCTCCAGGGAAGGAAAACATGCCGGCGTCCAGGCCACGCCTCCCCACCACAGCCACCGAAGCCCCTGGTGTGCCTTCTCCGAGCGGGAGACACTACCCGGCGCCATCCTCCTCCTCCTTCCTCACCAGAAACCCCCAGCGCGGGCTGGCTGGGATTCCTCTGGGCCAGTCGCGGTGACACCTGAGCTGCAGCCTTCAGAAAACCACGCTGCTCTCTCACCGAAAAAGAGATGCCCCAAGACAGGCAACCCACTGCCGCAAGATGACACCACCTGAGGACAGGGCGGCCCCTGAGATGTGGCACAGCGGGACATGGCCAGGCAGTTTCCTGGGAGGATGTGACACTTGAGGCTGAGGCGCCCTCTCAGGAGTGTGGCCAGGACGTCACGGAGAGGGTAGCCAGAGCCCAGTGGCTCACAGAGAGGTGGAATTAACCACTCTGGATCCACCCCACTTACAGGCTGGCTGCCCAAGACCATTAAATGTCCTTCCGGTTTAAGCCACTGGGTCTGGATTCCTGCTCGGGCAGAGAGAACATCCCCGTGCGCGATGGCCTCCCAGGCCCTCAGCCACTCTGGACATCTCCTCCAGCTGCAGCCCAAAGCCCCTCCTCAGCAAAGCCCTCCCTGGCCCCTGAGATGGGACCCTCTGGTTAGACAGTCTGCAGAGCGGCCTGAGCTCCGGGGGAAGCGAGCTCTAAGAAGGCTAGGGACAGGCACACTGATCTCCAGCTGCAACACAGAGGTGGTGACAACCGGACACTGAGCAGAGATCTGGATGTAGGGAAGGGACGGAGCGGGTCCCTATCCGGGGAAGAATGCCCAGGCAGGGCCGTGGGCTGGGGAGGCCGAGACCAGGTGAGAGGCAGGGCGCAGGCAGGCACAGTCAGGACCTGGGCTTTGCTCCAGCGAGCCAGGACACCCTCGACCGCTCAGAGCGCGGCGCCGTGATCTCTCCTCCGTGCCCAGAGGCTCAGGTGGGGGGCAGAGGTGGATGCGGAGACCGCTGGGGAGGTCAGTGCAGATCCTGGCGGTGGGGAGAAGTGGCCCACTCTGCATGTGTCTGGAGAGCAGGTAAGGGAGGCCGGGAGAAGTCGGGAGTCAAGGGAGACTCCGGGGCGAGCTCCCACCAATGCGAAAGGCGTCCACGCGGAGGCCTCTGTGCCCACTGCGAGACTCGGCCAAGATGACCCCTCTCCTTGGCGCTTGGACCAGCACCTCGTGACTGGAGCACTGGCCGCGGGCGCTCCGCCCCACCCTGCTCCGTCGGGTCTGGGGTTCCTGGGCCGGGGCCCCTGGGTCGACCTGGACTGGAGCAGGACCAGGACCCCCGCGCCTGCCCGCTCTCTCTCCGCTGCCACAACCTTGCCCGCGGGGCTCTCCACGCACAGGCGGTGCAGTCGCCAGCGGCTCCCTCTGTCCCAGGACCCCGAGAGCCCACGGCGCTGGGAGCCGTGCAGCCGGGGCCCAGGCGCTGGACGTGCTGGGATGGGAGCCCTCCACGTGCCTGTCCCCAGGCCGAGCCTCAGGGACAGAGAGAGGAAAATGGACAGCGTGGTTGAGCCAAGCCCGCTGCCCCCGCCCCACCCAGCACGTCCCGCCGGGGGTCTCAGGGCGGGAGTCCGTCTCTGTCCGTCACAGGGGCCGCACGGGCGACCCGGCGCAGGCAGGTGGGACCCCCGCAGCACACGCCCCACAGCGGAGGAAGCGCCGCCCTGCGGGGAGGACACTTCCCAGATTCCCGGAGTCCTGGGCCGGGAGACCCCGCAGGGATGGCAGGCTGGACAAAGGGAACCTGACACCTGCCTTTTATAAAGAGAATGAAGTTATGGATGATTAAAATTAAAAATTAACTTACTCAGACATTCGTTTTGGAGACAACTGGGAATATTTTAGCAGAGATCGGGAACCAGAGTGTTAAGGAATAACATTTCGTTAGGTGAAATCAGCATTGTGTAGTTTTGTTTTTTTTAAAAAAGGAGTCCTTGCGCGTCAGAGCATTTATGGGTGAAACAACATGATGGCTGGAGTTTTCTTTAAAACACTCCAGGATTTAAAAAAGGCAGAGATTAGCCTGGCAAAGCAAGTGCTAACTGCTGAAGGAGAAAGAGGGACTCGTTACTTACATACATTTTACATTTCCACAGTGAAAAAAATTCTAAAATTCATTTTTGAAAAGGTTACAAGGCCAAGGACACGGTACAGGGGCGAGGAGGGCGCAAGCACCGAGGGGCAGACGGCAGAGCGCTCACGACCCCTAATCTCACTTTCTCCTCTGCCCGCAGGGGGCTTTTGTTCGGACCCTTTCTGCGGATCTCAGAAACAAGTGGAAAAGGGGCCAAGGAGCTTTGTAAAACTGATCCCAACCTTGCCCAGGTCCTCATGATCCTCCTCTGGGACTGCGACACGCTGGCCCTGCTGGCGAACTCTGCTGCCGTCTTTGTAAACCAAGTCCCCCGGCACCCAGCGGCATCCATCTGAGCTACGACGGCAGGAAGTATCACTATTCCCCTCTGGCCCTCGGCGGAAACGGTCTGCTGAGCAGGGCCAGGGCAATGCCCAGCACGCGACACACAGACACACCAAGAACACACGAGTCTACACCTTGTTTCCTGCGTCGAAAACGGCCCTGCCAGGTAAGCCCCTGGACACAGGGACTCGGCCTCAATAGAGGGGAAGCGGGAAGGTGTCGGTGGGGTGGGGTTTTGGCAAACAAACCCCCCTAGGCCCACAAATGAGTTTTATTCAACCCAAATAATGCTTTATTAAACAAACAAAACTCGTTGCCAGTGTTTAAAAAGTAGAAGATTTCACACAACAACCCAAACACCCAGCTTTTACTGAAACGTGAGGACGCGGCACTGGGGGTCCCTGGATCCCGGCCGGGCCCGCCCCTCCACTCACACACCGCCAGGTCTAAGGAGATTCCTGCCAGGGAGAGTCAAGGGGCCGCCTGGAATCGGAGCAGACGCCCAGGACTTGGGGCAGGGCCGTGGGGAGAGGAAGGGGCGCTGCGCGGCCGGAGGCTTAAGGACAGAGGAAATCAGACAGAGAAGGTGGCCCCAGAGGTCCCCAGGATGGTCCAGCTGGAAGGAGCCACAATACCTGCCCCTCCCTCTAGAGCCGGGAGTGCCGGGGCGGGAGGGGTGGAGAGGGCTGGGGAGGATGGGGGTCCTGGCGGTCCCAGGGGCCCAGGAAGAGGGGAGGGAGGGCAGGTGGCGGGCTCCGCTGAGAACCCCCCAAGGCCACCTCACCTGGGTTCTCGTGACTGGCCATCTGCTGGTCCTCAGAGTCCAGTGGCCCTGGAGACCAGGCCTCTTCCCGCAGCTCCATGTCTGGGTCCCTGTTGGAGGGGACGAGACAGAAGGACAGAGTTGACAGGACGCCAGACTGGACAAAAGCCCCAGAGGGCAGGTGCGATGTGGGGCAGGCATGGCGTGCAGCACCCGCCCGAAGGGCCGCAGGCAAGTGGCCTGAAGCCGGCCTGGCCCTTCCCCAGGAGAAGGTGCGTGCGGGCCTCTGCAACCTGCGGCCGCCACTGCCGTGGTCCCAGCCCCACTACCCGCAGGCGGGACCAGGGCTGAGCAACTCCACCTCCCTGCCTCAGTGTCCTCGTCAGCAAGACGGAAGACAACCACCGCACCACCCAGAGTAAGCGAGAAGGTGTGAACATGAAGCTCCTGCCACGGGGGGGACCCTAAATTGTAACGAAGCCCCCACACCCCCAGCAGATAACCAACTCCTGAGCAAAAGCAGCACGGCCCTGACACGCACGGAGGGCTCCACGTGCCAGGCCCCTTTTACGGCCTTTCCATGCAACAGGACGGCACAACCTGCGCCCAAGCATGTGCTTGGCTAACACGGGCGGCAGGGCCTTTGGCAAGCACGTGTCGTCTAAGGAGTTCACGCTCTAATTTCTCTTTTAGAATGCCGTAGGGCAGGCTCCAAGGCCAGTCGTGTCGGGGCCCTGGGAAAAGAAAGCCAGTGGCCTTCGTGGGGCAGCTATGCTCAGATGGGGGCCAGACAACCTGGCATGTAGGGGCCAAGGGGACTCGGATCATCCCACGGAAGCAAGGAACCACAGGGCCACCAGGTGGAGCCAAGGCAAACGTCCCCTCCCCTGGCTTCCAAATGCTGGGATTTCACAAACAAGGGACGTCTCAGTGAAACTGTGGGGCGGACCCAGGGCTGCCAACTTCTACGGCCAAATAAAGGCAATTAAAGAAAATCTCCCGCTGCTGCAAGTGCAGTGGTGTTTATAAGTAATCGATCACAACCGGCTACGCTCTCTTTGTTCCTTCTCCACTCCCACTGCCTCGCTTGACCAGTCTTAAAAAAAATTCCAAAAGAAAAGAAAATCCCACCTCCCGTAACAGGGATTTGGGGGGCGGCTCACTGAATCCCCTGGACCCACAGGAGGCAGGGGCTGCCACCACCCAAGCTTCTCGGCGGAAGACCCGGCCGGAGGCGTGAAGAAACCCTCCTGGAGCGCAGCCTGCCAGAGCCAGCCCAGGGCCCACACTTTTTTGTTAAAACAGCTTTATTGACATATAATCTCCTACTACACAATGCCTCCATCTGAAGTGTATGATGAAATGATTTTTATTGGCAAGCCACAGTTCTGTTTTTTTTAAAAAATGATTTTTAATATATTCAGTTTTGCAACCACCTCCGCAATCAAATGTAGAACCATGCCCAAAAGACCCCCCAGACTCATCAGCCGGCACTCCTGATGCCCCCCCCAGCCGCACAACCACGTAACTGTTTCATCTCCATGGATGTGCCTAGCTGTACATTTCACACGAAAGGACAGTATTTGTCCCTTTGTGTCTGGCTTCTTCCACTTGGCATGACGTTTTCAAGTTCACTGGAGCACGTTCCTCTTCATGGCTGAGCAATAGTCCACATTCCTTCCATCCGTCACTGCAGGATGTGGGGGCTTCTCCACCCTCAGGCTCTCATGAATGACCCTGCCTGGCCCCCGGTGTCGCACACGTATTTGTGCGGACACTTGCCTTCATCTCCCCTGGGGCAGAGCTGCTCCAGGGACACACTGAACCCCACGCAACCCTGTGAAGTCCCCTTCCCAAGCCCCCACCCTCGAGCTGGCCTCACAGTCAGGCTCTTGTCCACGCCCCGCTGTGGTGCAGACATCCCAGCTGCCCCTTGCTGTGCCCAGGCAGCACCGAGAGCAGAGTGGTGCCCGGCGCCTGGACTCAGCATGCAGGCCCGGCCCAGCCGGCTCTTCAATTCTGCTGTTTCTCAGCTGCGCACCGGGAGCTTGGACAGCCCTTAGCGAGCTCGTGTTCCACCCGTCTGCCCCGTTCCCTGGTGTGACCTCCTCCCTCGCTGCATCTGGCACCAACAACCCGAACAGCAGCAGAGGAAGCCGGGCAAGTCCCCCTCGGCTGAGCACACTCAGCGCTAAAGAAATCTCGTTCTGCATCCTCTGTTTCCCCCCAATGTCAGCCGGGATCCCCAGGCCTGCATTTGCCAGCAGCCGGTGCTTCTACACCTCCTCAGCACACCTGCCTGATCCAAGCTCCTTGAGCCCCCAGGGATGAGGGGCTCCCCACCACGCAGGTGCCGAAGGGAGCCCATCCCACTGTGGGGTGGTGTAAACCTGGCCCTCAGGAACCCCTGCATCCCAAGCTGTCTAACGGAGCACAGAGAACATGCACAGGTGTGCCACGTGGTTCACTCAGGCGACACTTGGACACCCCACTTCACGGGTTCCAGGCCCTCCTCTAAATGGTTTACAAACCACAGCCCTCTGGGTAGGTACGACTGTTGTCCTCACTACGCAGATGAGGAAACGGAGGCCCAAGGTCTCTCAGCGAGGGGTGGCCACAGCTGGACACACTGTCAGGGCCCCAAGTCCACACCCAAAACCACCCTGCTGCCGCCCACTTTCCAACAGGGACAGAACTTTCTGGCTGACGTGCTACCCAAACCCCCGCGTGGGACGAGCACGCTCTCTCGTGCCCTCCTCCACCGAGCACCTGCGAGGTCCAGCAGACACGGGCGCCCGGGAGGTACCAGCCCTGCCCCACGCGCTCACAAACATGCAATGGTCCTGCGCGTTTTGAGCACCTACCTCGAGCTCCCCTGGGAGCCCAGGGCCGCGTGAACTCCACAGACCAGACCCACCCACCAGGGTCAGACACCGTGCTGGGCACGTTCTCCCGGCCAGACGCAGCCCTGCGCGTTACCCGCAAACACAGACCCTGTACAGCAACAAGCCAAGGCACAGAGAGGAGGTCGCTGGCCCAGGTCACACAGCTGTGGCCGAGGAGCCCCAGTTCCTGCCGGCTCTGTCATCCCGACATTCAATAAACCACCATGAGGCCCCTGTAAAGACTCAGGGTGCGATAGAAAGGGCAGCCCCACCTGTCTGCAGGGCAAGGAGGCCTGAGGAGCAGCCTGGCAGGGCCGGGCACCAAGCAGGCACAGCCTGCCCATGAACTGACCACTTGGGCCACTGAGAAAGGGGGTGGTGCTTGGGGGCGGGGGGCTGGAACAAGAGCTCGTGGGCGGAGCAGGAGACTTTAGCCGTGGAGTGGATAAGCTCCGGCCAGAGTCCATGGTGGGGGCGGATGAGGGCGCCCAGGCCCTGGTGGGACCCCAGGGTTGGCAGTGGGTGCAGTACATGCCCCTCAGCTTCACCCCTGAGAGAACAGAGGCCCCTAGAGGCTTGAGGTCAGCTTCCACCAGCTTGGGTCCCCGCAGCTGTGCCCCCCGAGGCCCTGAGAGCATCCTGTGCAAGTAATTAAAGGTGAATGAGGCACTGGCATGGGGACAGTCCCGGCGGCGGGGGGGGGCCTCCCCTGAGCCGTCCTGGCAGCACCACAGCGCCCCCGGGCTTTCCATCCCCGCCCACCTCAGCTTCTCCTTCTGTGAAATGGGAGCAACGGCATCTGGCCCAGCTAATTACAGGATTCTCCTCTGCAGACCCAGCTCATAACATGCAGCTCCACGCCTGCTGTCGGACGCGATCCTTATTACAGCCTAAGGGAGCGAGGCTAGTCCCACACTGCCCGCAAGGATGCAGGGGCAGGGCTGGCACTTTCTCCCTGCCCCACCCCGTCACCTGGGCCCCCACAGGCCCAGGGCTCTCCCCGAGAGCCAGGAGCTGCTCCCAACACCAGAGCCCCTGCCTCACGGAGAGGACCCGCCAGCAGGGGGGCAGCCCAAGCTCACGAAGCAGGCAGGGCCGGCTCTGAGGGTCCCCTGCAGCACCTGAGCAGCGGCCAGGACCTACTCCACACACAGGTGCCGGCACAGGGCTACAGAGAACTCAGGCAGCGGGCAAGGGGCAAGCGCTGACGGCAGTGGTGCTGGGGCCCCCCCTGCCTGGAGCTCTCCTCCTCCCACCCTCCCGGCTGCCTCCACCGGACTCCAGGGCTGAGGCAAGGGTCACCTCCTCAGAGCCCCCCATCCTGTCCACCCCCTTGCCCGGCTTCCTTCCTCTTCCTACCCGCCGCTCCGCCCTGTCTTTGCTTAGCTGGTCCGTCCTCCCCGCCCCCGGCCGTCCCCAGCCCCCACAGGCAGGCAGGGGAACACGTCAGTGAGTGGATCCGAGCACAGCTACGTGACCAGTTCCGACACTTGGTCCCCCCCACACCCCTCTCAGGGCATATTTCCCCCCGACAGGCCCCAGCAAGCCCCCACACCACCAGGGGTTAGATGGAACAGTTCAGGTTAAACTTGCAGGATTTGGCAACGCAGCTACCGAGCCGAGCACACGCTCGCGACCCTGACCGGCTTAGCTACGCTCCCCAGAAGCTGCCGAGGGAAAACCCATCTCAGGAAATGCTTCCTGCAGAAAAACAGCACGCGTCGGTCCAGTTTAGAACAGGGGAAACTGGAACGAGCCCATGAGCCGGATCGCGGGAGTGGGCGCAGGAGCTCCAGGAGGCACCTGCCCCGCACACGGCCACAGCGTGGGGACCGGCCACGCCTCCCACTCGGCGCACAAGGAGTGATTTCAACTTTTTCTTTTTACCTCCACGTTCCTAATTTCTAAAATAACAGACAGTTACTTCTGCAATAAGGGGAAAAGGTGAAAGGGGCTTCTTGGCAGCGCGAGGACTAGTTCCACACGGGCAGGTCGCCGGTGCTGAGGGCGAGGAAGGTGGGAGCGGACAAGGCACCGGGCAGACGGCGGACGCAGGAGGGTGCTCGGCCCTCCCCTTCTCCTCCTGAGAGCAGAGCTAGGCACCCGCGTGGAAAACGCCTCCCTGCACCAGGAGGACATTCTCGCCCCCAGAGCCAGAGCCCGGGCCAGAGACATCTGCACGAACCAGCCTCTCCTTCCTCGGCCTCCCCGCCTGTTTCAGTTACTTTTTCACGATCACAGCCCTTTGCTCAAGCTCGCGTGGGAGCACTTGGGCCTGACCGCCTCAGGGTCTTCGTTTCCTGTGAGCCCCCCACATCCATGTAAAAATAACACGTGTGTGCTTTCCTCTTGTCTATCTGTTTCATGTCGACTGAATTCTCAGACCTGCCGGAGACCCTACGAGGGGAGAGGAGAAGTTCTGCTCCCCTACGCAGGGTGTGAAACCATCGGGGCCTTCGGATCACCCACTGCGAACATCGCAAACGCATCGGGAGAACCTTCAGGCGCTGCCAATGGGAACGTGCGTCGGTGCAGCCTCTTCGGAAAGCAGTCTGCGGTTCCTCAAATGACGCCACAGAGTCACCACGTGACCCCGCAACTCCCCTCCCACTCACACGCCCAGGAGAAATGGAAACGTAAGTCTACGCAAAGAGGCACACGCGGATGTTCACATCGGCATTATTCAAAATGTCCAAGAAGTGGAAACAATCCGCATGCTAAGCCAAAGGAGAGAGACAAAGGCCACCTACTGTCGGATTCCACGTACTGGAACACCTAAACGGGAAATCCACACCGACGGCAAGCAGACCACGGCTTGCTGCGGGCGGGGATGGGGAGCGACTGCTAGGGGGCACCGGCTTTCTTTCCGGGAGGTGATAGAAATGTTCTAGAATTAGATAGCAGTGATGGCTACACAACTCAACTCTGTGAATATATTAAAAACCACCAAATCGTATACTTTTAAAGAGCGAATTTTAAGCTATGTGAATTATATCTCTATTAGAAAGTAAACTTTAAAAAATTGTACAGGCCTTCTGATTACACCACCGTAAATACTAAAAACGCGCACAAAAACGGAAGACCTCCAGGGAGAGGTGGGGAGGAGAGGGCTGCGCCTCTCTGCCCTTTTCTTTGCAGAAACTTGTTTGCCAACTGGTGGTAAGTGTTTCCACCGAGATGATAACGTGTGCAACTCAACAAAGGCAGGGACTTCCCAGCTCAGAGCTTCCCAGCCTCCACCTCGGCTTCCTGCAGGGAGGCTGGTCCTCCCTGCCCCTCCTCCCCAAGGGGCAGAATGGCCAGCCCGGGGGCCAGATGGGAACCACGGCACAAATGTGGCTTCTGCAGGGGTGACAGCCAGGAAGAAAGTCAGGCGGTGTAAGTGGGCGGAGAGGCTGACCCTGAGCTGGGAGGGTTGGAAAAGGTGTCCTTGTAGGACTGACTGGAGGGTCGACAAGCTATGCCCACCCACCGGCCATAAACTGCCCTCCAGCCAAGGATGGCTTTTACAGGTTTAAATGGTCACATGCTAAATGACATGCGAGGCCCAGAGGCGTGCGCCAGCGAGGTGAGCCCAGGGCTGCCCCGGGAGGGGCTGCACACGTGGATGGCAAGGGTGGGGCAGGCCCACTCGGGTCGATGCTCTGCAGATGCTGCCCTGAAACCCCTGGCAATTTTCTCCGAGCCACGTTGTGAGTGAGGTCCCACGGCGTAGCGGCAGATGCTGGGGCTCAGAGCTGGGCTCAGGCCGGGTCCTGCCTCACAGCACCCGACCTGGCTGGAGCCGGGCTCGAACCGGGCTCGAGGAAGGTCTGCACCCGCACCGCAGGTGAAATGCCAAATGAAAACCATCCTGACAGACAGAGAGAGACCTCGGAGGAAAGGAAAAAGCTTTCCTCCTACCTTGTGCACAAAGGGCATCTTCGCTTTGCACTGGGGCCCACAATTCTGCACCCAGCAGGCCGGGGCAGCAGGAAGTGGGAAGGCTTCCCCAGGATGGCTCCTGGCCAGGCAGGGCCACACTGCTCTGCATCCTGGTTTCCTGCTGTGAGCAGAGGGAGGTGACACCTATGGGGAGACGCAGGACAAACAAGCTGGGGTGGCACCCTGTGAGTAGCCCCACAGTATTAACCAGCCCTGGTGCCACTGCTTTGCTCTGTGACCCCGAGCAAGTGTCTTGGCCTCTCTGGGCCTCAGCTGCCTCCTCTGTAAAGCGGGGACAGGATCGACAGGTCCTCACAGAGCTGAGTGAGGACTGAATGGGGACTGCAGGGATTAACCAGGGACTCTTGCAAAAAAAAGTTAAGATGGGTGTTCACTTACTTCTCCCTTCCTCTCCCACTCATTAGTTCATTCATTCAAACCGTTGCTGAGGCCTCTTGTCCTAATTCTGTGGGCTTTGGGCTCTACCCCAGGATCTCAGAGTTGGGGGCCTGCAGACCCTCGCTTGCAGAGGTGAGGGCAGGGAGAGGAGGCGGCACCAGGAGTTGGGGGCCCTCAAGCTGCTCCCTGGAAGAGAAGGCTCCCACCTTGCTCTCAAAAACACCCTGGGCAATTGGCGGCATGTAACCGATGTTGGGAATTTAACAACCTCTGCGAGTGGCAGGTGCCTGCTCGGCCCCTCGCCCAGCTCTGCAGGCGCTCACCGCCCCCTGACCTCCGCCCCCAGAGAGGGAGAAAGGGCAGGGTGTCTCCCCGGGGCCCAGCCCAGGCCCTTGAGCGATCCAATTAGCAGGGATCTGGCAGGGCTATTAAGCAGCAGACAAATTATTGTTATTACTGTTGTTATTAGGTCCCGCCCACCCCTCAAGGACTGCCGCCAATTAGCCCCTTTCTTCTGCTGCCAGTCTCACCCCCACCCCCAGCCGGCTCGTGCGGCTCCTCAGTGGCTCAGTAGACAACTCCTCCTGACCCGGGCCCCCACTCTGGCCAGACCCTTCTCTCGCACCCACTGGCCTGCTCCCCACCAGCGTGCAGCCGCGGATGCCCTTCCCTCCACTAGCGGCCCGAGCAACTACCCATCTTCGTCGCTCAGTTAACACGTTCTGACTTCCCACGGCCCTGCCCCTCCCCCCCAACCCTTCCACCCTCGCTCCCGCTCAGGGTCCCCACTCAGGGTCCCCACTCCCCTAGGGCCTTCGCTCCCTCCCACCACAATCCCACCCTGTCCCTCGAAAGTACCCTCCCCGAACCACAAACCAACTAACCAATCTTTGCAAAAAGTCACTCGGTTCAAACAGCCCAATTAAAAACAGGGCCAAGGATCGCACAGGCACCCCCACACACAGAAGAACTGCAGACAAGCACATGGAAAGACACTCCATCACGCAGCCACCAGGAGACAAAAATCAAAACCACCGTGGAGCAGAAGGCACTTCACACCCGCTGGGCCGGTATTAACAGAAAGCAGAAAACAGCAAGTGCTGGTGATGATGTGGAGAAACGGGAAGCCTGAGCGCTGCTGGCGGGAGCACATCGGCGGGACGCTCGGGAAGGCAGTTCCCGCTCCGGCTGAGCCAGAGTGACCATGGGAAGCAGCAACCTCACCCTGAGCACGCACCCAAGAAAGTGGAAACACACATCCGGACAAGAATCTGTACTCCGACGTTCATGGCGGCCTTACCTGTCACAGCCAAACAGCGGAGCCGACTCAGATGCCCGGTGACAGACAAAGGGACACACGTGGCACATCCCTGCAGTGGACTATGCCTCGGCCACGGCAGGGGTGAAGGGCTCACACTCCCTGCAACACCACGAACCTTGAAAACTCTACGCTGAGTTAAACAGCCAGACACGCGAGACCACAGAGCGCAAGACTCTATTTACACGAAACGTCCGGAGCAGACGAACCCACAGAGAAAGAAAGTGGACGGGGGAAGGGGAGTGGCCGCTTAACGAGAACGGAATTCTTTATGGGATGATGAAAATGTCCTAAAATCAACTGTGCTGACGGACGCACAACTCAGCACATACACCAAAAACCACTGAATTGCACGCTTTAAATGGGCAAACTGTATCCGACGGGAGTCGTCTCTCAACAAAGCCGTTATCAACAACAAAAAGCAACTCCATTCGCATTCCCTCCCTGCCTAAACGGTCCCTCCACACCGGCCAACTGCAGAGTCCAAAATCCACATTCCTACCCTGGCCCCACACTCTGCAAACCCGCTGCTCTCTCCACTGCTCCCGACATACCAACGCGCTCCCCCTGGCCGGGCGGGCCCTTCCTGAGAGCCCCGCCCTGGTCCTGCACCTGCTTGCTCCTTCTCACCTTTCAAGGGTCTGCTCAAATGTCACCGCCTCCCGCCGCCCTGCGCCCACATGGCAGGGTTTGCTTCCTGGCCAGTGTCATCCCCATGTTCTTCCTGCCTGAGGGTCTGCCTCTGCTCCTGGTCACCATGCTCCCCGAGGCAAGTGCCAGGTGCGCGGGACCTGCCGCCCCAGTGCCACGGCCCGTACTCGGAACCTACTGACCAGCCAGGGACCACTGGTGCCGCCGGGGCTGCTCCTCGGCCCCCTCCCGCGGCACTGCCCACAGGGCAGCCCCTCCGCGTGCCCTGCCAGCTCCTCCCCCACTTTCTGTTCCTGTGGGTGACCTCACCCCTCTCCAGGCCTGAGAACCCCGTTCCTGTTCCCTCCTGCACCTCCTGCCCGGATCCCAGGCTGGGTGAGGTGACGTCTACCCTGCAACCCGCATCAAGCCCTCAGCCCTCGACTGCTGGGAGACACCTCCGTGACACCGCCAGGATCCCATGCCTGCCTATCTTGAGGGTGGCGAGCGAAGGAGCTCTCTGTCAGCCTCTCCTGTTTATGCTACGGTCCAGGTCTGTGGAGATCTTCTACCTCCCCTGGACCGGCGTGGGCAGACCGCGTCCTGCTGGAAGGCCACCGCACTCCCTGCAGGTTTCGGGCGTACTCGGACGAGGGGCTGCGCAGAGCAGAGCAGGTCACTTCCCTCTCGGTGCTCTCTTTCCCTTTCTGCCTCTGTTCCTCCCTGAGGTTAACCAGTGGGACGTCTATTTTGCTGCTTTACTTTTCCCAACCACCTCACATCCGGACTAGCGCAGCACCTTCCTAAAGGTCTCCCTCAGGCCTCCCACGGACCACCCCACACCCCAGGCAGAGCCGCCCCCTCGGAGCACAGTTGGTGCCAAGCCGAGGCCGGCAGGGGCACAGCGCGGCCAGGGCAGAGACAGGTCACGGCCCAGCCACCACGCCCCGCTTTCTCCACGAGGGAGGAAGGGGGAAGGGGGGGCTTCCAGAACAACTAGAACCTTCCACTGTCAGCTTGCAGCCCACTGGGGCAGCAGGTCCCCTCAAGGGACAGCCGCTGACACTGGCGTCCGAAGATCGTCAGGTCATATGTGAAGGCTTCCAATTCTTAAAAGCTTGTAACGGAAAATTGTTTTAAAAAACAAACAAAACAGTCTTCAGGCCAAAAAAAACCCCATACACACTATAGACCCTGGATGATAATGTTGTGTCCGTGTAGGTTCATCGATTGTAACAATGTGCCACCGGGAACGTGATGTTGGGGGCCGGGTATACAGGAACTCTCTGTACCTTCCACTCGGCTTTGCTGTGAACCTAAAACCGCTCTAAAAAAATAAAATCTTGGCAGTGGCTCACACCTACAATCTCAGAACTCTGGAAGGCCAAGGCAGGAGGATCACTTGAGGCCAGGAGTTCAACACCAGCTGGGCAACATGGTGAGATCCCATCTCTACTAAAAATAGAAGAAATGGCTGGGCATGGTGGTGAGCGCCTGTAATCCTAGCTACTCAGGAGGCTGAGGTGGGAGGATCACTCCAGTCCAGGAGCCTGAGGCTGCAGTGAGCTATGATGATGCCACTGCACTACAGCCTGGGCAACAGAGTGAGAGCCTGTCTCAAAAATAAATAAGTAAAATTTAAAAATAAAACGTTTGTATGAAACACACACACCCCGCTCCCGCTCCCCACTGGCCGTCTTACATTCGGTCACCTCTCGCCTGGGCTGACCGGGCATGCTGCCTGCTGGTGTTTTCTGGATGGGTGTGGACCCTCCCCAGGCCCTTCACAGGCAGCTTCCTCCTGCCTTGCCTGCACTCTCTCTGTAGATCTGCTTGGTACAATGCACCTACCTACCAAGGCCAAGCATCAGCAGCACCTCCCCTGGGAAGCCTTCCTGGACTGCACCCTTCCCTCGGCTGCAACGCTCTCTCCTATCCAACCACAACAGATCACAGTCTTCAGGAGCAGCTCACGCCCCAGACCCTGGGTGCTGTAAGCACGTAAGCGCCAATCCTGATCCCCACAACCATTCGGTGAGAGGCACCGAGAAGTGGCGCAGCGGCAAGAGGACAAGCTCTGGGACAGGCCAGGCTCGGAATCCGGCCCCACCACTGACCAGCCACGTGGCCTGAGCAAGGCGCTGCACCTGCCTGTCCAGCCTTACCCTCACAGGGCTGGTGTCCGAACTAAATGACACAGGCCGAGTGTTGCCCAGGAACACTGACTACCACTGCCGTCCCTGCTGCACAGACGTGGGCGCGGAGGCGCAGACGAGCGAGCGGCTAACACCGTATCACACAGCCTCGGTCGCACAGTCAGACCGGCTCTGCCAGATGCCACAGGCAGCTTCGCACCCGCTAACTCTTGGGACACGGCATTTGCTCCCATTTACTGTCCACCATTGTGGATGAGTCCTACGTCCCTGGGAGTTCCCTGTCTCACTGGCCGCCACAGCACCTACTGCAGGTCCCTGACAACACCACCACCGGAAGGCCCGGCACCCCAGGGGCTTTGGAAGATGGGGGCCAGGTGGGCGCCCCCTTCGGCACAGGACAGCAGCTCCCATTCTGTGAGCCCAAAGGGCAAGGCAGAGACAGAACTGGGACTCCCCACCACAGAGGGCCCCAGACCACCCCCCGAGGGCTCAGGGCTCGGCTGCTTTCTCCACGGCCGTGAGGCACCAGCTCTGTGCTCCTAGGACAGGGCCGCTGGCATTAGCCGCGGGTCTGCGCGGACTCCCCCACCTGCTCTCTCCCTGACGCTGACCAGCGAAGCCTCCTCGGTGGCCAGCATGATCTCAGCACCCAACACCCACCCCCCCTCTGCTTCCCCTGCTGCGCTGGAGGCCCCCTGGAACAAGGGCCAGGCTTCGGGGTCCCCTGAACCCACCAGCGGCCCTGCGTGGGGGAGTCCCCATGACAGTGTGCCCCGTCAGGCAAGGAGCCCAGTCCCTAACCCAACAACTGGCACCTAAGAGTACTTCGGAACACGCTTTGTCTCCCCAGACCCCAACTTTTGCCAAAAGAAATAGTCATCAGAGGGGTGGCATCACAGTCAGGGCACTACACACATCTGGAACTACACGCAGACCCGTGCTCTGATGCTGCCGTGGGGCCTGGGGCTCACAAGTGCCAGTTGAGACCTCTGCCCCATCCCTTAAAATGGGGGTAACCACCCCCATCCCAGGGCCTTGAGAACAGTGAGTACCAGGCACAAGGCCAAGGCGCCTGCCAAGTGCTCAGCAACTGAACGTGGTGAGTCCCTCCCCACCGCGGGGGCCTGCACAGACCCCGGCAGGCTGGAGGCCTCAGGAAGCCTTCATTCCCCAGAGGACGAGTGAGGGGGGCGTGGAGAGGCCTGTGAGATGCACCTGAGCACCGGGGCCCTGAGAGATGTGCGTGCCTAGCAGCCACCTTCAAAGAAAGCCCCCTGGGGCAACCAGGTAGTTACCAGAGTCCTTGGGCTGTGACTGCTGCCCTTCCCCACCAGCCCAGACCTCATGTCACCCTCCCTGAAGTCCTCTTGGCCAATTCGTCCTCTCTATCCCCCAAGACATGACGCTCCTCTGCACATCTTCCCCGACTACGCACCCCTTCCTCTGGGTTCCAAGAGCTCCCGGGGCCACTCTGGCAAACCTCCCATCCCTCTGTCTGGTGCCTACAGGGGAGCACATCCCCCCACGACCTGAGCTGCTCTAGGGCAGGGACTGTATGACTCCTGCTGCATTGCCCAGCATCGCCCACCACTGGCCTGGCAAGTGGGGCCTGGGGAACCTCCTCCTCCACCCAGGCCGGGCCAGACGCCTCTTCTGGGCCCTCACAGCACAGCACTGTGCCAAAGCCCTGTGTCCACATGCCCAGCGCTGGGCCTGGCATGAGCGGCAGCCTCAATGGACTAGGTTTACTCAGGGAATTGTGACCATGCTCTCCATTTTAGGAAACTGAAGAGGCAATTGAGCCTGGGAAAGGGGAAGTGACATGTCCAAGGCCACAGAACTGGAAGAGACAGCACCAAGACTGAGACCCAGGAATGCCTGGCCCCAGAGCCCTTTCTACACACTTTGCACCCACACTCGAGGTCTGCTCTGGCTGTAAGATGAAAGCATTAAGGGCCTTCCCACTGAGGTCAATACTATTATTATCACCCCCATTCTTCCAGGCAGAAACTGAGAGGTTGAAGTTACCCATCTAAGGCCGTTAAGATAGTAAGTGGTGGAGCTGGGATTTGAACCGAACTCCACTGACCCCGGAGCTCCTGGGAAATATAGCTCAGCATCCGCGCACATTCTGGCCCTTCACCAGAGGCCAGGCACGGTGATAAACCCTTCAGCCAAAGCGGGGGGAGAGATCGATAAGACAAGAGATAACCCAAGCAGGAATCTGATCTGAATGTTCTCTGGGGCTGAGGCAGGAAGGCAAGAGGGGACTGCGTAGAGGCGGGCAGGTGAATGTCAGCCAGCTGCATTTAGCCAAAGAGGCTTAGAGCCACAGAGAGAAGCTAAGCCAGGATCAACGGCAACTGTGCTTCCCAGAGCTGGGGCCAGCCCTGATCCCCAACTGGATCCTCAGCATTGCCCAACATGGGGCCCCGCACCAGGAAACTGCACAGAAAAAACAAACCAAGTGGCTCCCTCCCTAAAATCCTGACCATCCCCCAACTCTGGGCTGGGTCAAGGTGCCTTCCCTGGGCTCCCACAGCTCCCTGGACCATCAGGGCTATGGTCACCCCAGGAGGCGACTCCAGGTCTCAGTCTCTGCCTTCCACCCAGACCCCAGGCCTCTGTTCTGCTCCCGTCCCTGGTGCCCGGCACAGGGCCTGGCACTGAAAAAGCCTGTCTACACTCGATCCTGCCTCCTGTGTCTGTGGGTCATTTTTCTACTGACTCTGAAGGTCCTGAGGCACTCATCTCCATGAACCGGGGTACCCCCTGACTTGGGGGTGGGGTGTTAGAAGGGCGGGACTCGGCATCTGATCCACTCGCTCAAGCCCGGCACCAGGGAGGCCTCTGGAATGACCACGGGCTCCAGCCACCGCCTTCGCCCTGCCCCGCAGGCCACGCGGTGGCTGACCTTGGCCCAGTCACTTCCCCTCCTGGGGACGCGCTTCCTGCCGTCCGCCGGCGCGCGACAGCGAATGAATGGGCCTCCTGCCGGCCGGAATCCCTTTAATTACCCGCCCGATCAAAGGCCACGCGCAGCCCGCCCGGGGCAGCAACGGGACCCGGCCGGCTCGGAAAGGGGAAGGAAGGGATTGGAGAGGAGAGGCCTGGGGACCGAGATTGTCCCCCGCCCGGCGGCCGCATCCGGCCAGACCAGCCCGGCCCGCGCGGCCCCTTCCCCCATCCGAGCCTCAACTTCCCCCGGGAGTCGCCACCACTTCCGGCCACGACGGGCGGCGGAGTTGGGGACTCGGGGACGGACACAGCTGGCCCGCCCCAAGGCCCCAGCCCCCCGCAGCACGCACGCACCGCCCCACAGCGCGCGACAGCCCCGGCGTCGCGCACGCGCACCCCTCTCTCCCGGGGCCGCGCGCTGCCCGCGGCCCCCGCCCGGCGCGCTCCCCGCCGCCACCCGCCCCGCGCCCGGAGGCGCGCACGCGCACTCCCCCACCCGCGTCACCCCGGCCGCGCGCCCACTCACGCCCCCCCCACCGGCGCGCACGCGCACTCGCCCTCCCAGGCGCGCTCGCCCTCCCACCCCCAGTCCTCAGACCGCTTCCCGAAGCGCGCGCCCCCCCTCGGCCCCGGGCGCACGCCCCCTGCCCGCGCCCCCGCCCCTCACCTCCTCGGTCCCGGGGCCGCTGCGCCACACTCCTCCTCCTCTCTCCTGCCTCGCGGATGGTGGCAGCGGCGGCAGCGGCGACTCAGACCCTGGGGTCAGGGGGACGGACGCCCAGGCCGGAAGTGACCTTCCCGGCCGCTTCCGCCCGCGCCGCTCCCCCCTCCCCCTTCCCCCTCCTCCTGGGCCGCCACCCTGTCCTCGCCGCTCTAGGCAGGCGAGCCCCGCGACCCCTGGCCGCCGCCCCCCAGCTCTATGGTGCTGGGCGGGCGCCCGAGGGAGACACTTCCGGACGCCTCTAGGACATGGGTCCTCCGTCCAAGCTCTATGGCGCCTGGCGCTGAGGGGCTTCGGCCCCGCCCCCTTCCCGGACCGGAGGCGCGGGCCAGGCCCGTTAGGCGGAGACTTCCGGGTGTCTAGGGCGGCGCCCCCCGGCCGGGCTCCCCGCGCCTGCGCGGCTGGCTCCCCGCGCCCGCCTCGAGGAGGGGGAAAGTGGCGGAGAGGGACGCTCGTGCCACTCCGCGTCCTCCTGTCGTCTCTATCGTCGTAACCCCTTCCCTCCCGCGGCTCCTCCCGGTGGCCGGCGTTCGGGTGCCCAGAGGCCTCGGTCCTCTGCGACCCGGGTCCCTCAGTTCCTGGGCCGAGAGGGCCGCGCTTCAGGCGCCGCCCGGGGTCAAAGCCTGTCCCTACCGCCCCTCTCGTGGCCTCAGTTTCCTGCTTTCTAAATGAATAGGAACACAACGTGTGCCTCCGAGTGCTTCCCATCCATTAGGTCCTGGTAACAACTGGGGCCTTGTGATGGGTTCTGCTCCCACTTTGCAGATGAAGAGGCGGCGAGTCATTTACCGAAAGGCGTACTCCGGGAGTGGCAGAGCCTGGGCTCGAACACGTAGAGTCTGGTTCTAAATTCGTGCATTTAACCGTGAGTGTACACACTGCCTCCTAGAACAGAGTATTGGTCACAGCAGCTGGAAATTCACTACTTCCCTGGTGCTGGGTAGGCACTTAGTAACGCTCGCTGGATGTTCGGTGTTGTTAGTGTTCTTGCAAAAAACACATATTTTAAAATAATTGTCCGCACCATAGTGTTCATGCAGGCTGGTCCTCGGGCCCACCCCCGTCCTGCACTTGCTCTGGCCTAATCTCACCTGAGTGGCAGATGATTTATCATTATTATTTATAATCACTTTATTATGGGTAGGTAGAAAGATGGGGAGCAACAATTTCACTTGCAGAATAACAACTTTCTCAGCCTCAATTTCTCATCTGTGAAATGGAAAAAAATAAAATAATGGGTGAGGCAATGTATGTGAAAGCTGTTTAGTTCAATACCTGGCTCATAGTAAACTCCACATAAAAATGGTAGCAGTTTTTATTACTTATTAGCAGTATTGCTTCTACTTCTGTGGCCATTGTATACCCTGAAGTCTAAGTCGGCATCCATCGCAAGATGTGCATTGCTGATTTAAGAACATCTTTCTGGGGCGGAAAAAACAGTACTGTATTAAATGTACATGGCAATAGTAAGATGTGTCTGTGTCCTACCTTCAGAAATGCCACAAAGGTAAATTTTTAAATATATCTTAGAACAGAGGGAATGTGCCATAACAATAGCAATAAAAATTAGAATTTTTTATATGAGCTCTATGTCATGAGCATAGGGTATGAGCTCCAGGCCCGGGAAGCTGTGTGTAAGGTAACACAACGTGTCTGTGCTCCTCTGAATCCCATCCATCAGCCGGTGTCCTGCAACGGCCTGGTTGTGGGGAAACAGCCTCTTCCCCCTCCACCCTGGTCTCCCTCCCTGCCGGCCGAATTGACAACCTAACGGCAAGATCTAGGTCAGCTCACCAGATGGAAGCCACACATTGAGGATGAAGGAGTAACAAGATAGAAGGAGCCAGACAGACATTTGCTTGATGGCTTTGTGAAAGAGCCTCCGTGGCAGCTGAGATTTTATGTGAGAGAAATAACTTTCTATAGCATTTCAACCATTGGTAAATTCTGAGTCTCTCTTAAGACAACCAAACCAACACTGGGCTATCTCCCAAACATGGTATGGGGTTGCAGCGAAGGTGCCTAATTCACCGCTAAAACCTGTTCTTCCTTCCACAGTATCCTCCCTGGGATGCTGCCTCCCACCCAGGGATTACACTCTCCACTCCTCTTAGCACCTAGGTGTGGCCTTGGGATTGGTTCTCACCAATGAGATGGGAGTGGACGTAACACAGGCCCTTTCCAGCCCAAAGACATATCTGCCTGCTCCACACTCTCTCCCCTCTTGCTGGCTGGGTACAGACAATAGCAAGGTTCTGGAGAAAAGGCAGAGCCCAGAGAAACCTGGGTTCCTGTGTGACCACCTTGTGGACACACATTCTGTCACCCAACACCCATCCAAGACTGTTAGGTGATCAAGAAACAAACATCTAATCTATACACCCAATGCCCATAGCAGCATTATTCACCATAGTCAAGAGGGGGAAGCAACCCAGTCGGTATCCATCAACAGATGAGTGGATAAACAAAATGTGTTCTACACATTCAATGGAATATCATTCAGCCCTAAAAAGAAAGAAAAGTCTGACACATGGATGAACCTTGAGGACATCATGCTAAGTGAACTAAGCCAGTTACAAAACGAAAAATATTGTACGATTCCGCTTCTATGAGGTGCATAGAACAGTCAAATCCACAGACACACAAAGTAAAATGGTGGTTTCCAGGGGCTGGGGGAGAGAGGGATGGGGAGTTAGTGTCTAGTGGATACAAAGTTTTGGTTTTGCAAGATGCAAGTAGTTCTGGAAATGCATGCGGGCAATGGATGCACAGCAAAGCGAATGTAATTAACACTTAAAAGTGAACTGCAGGCTTACCAGTGGTGAAGAGAGGGGCACAGTGGCTCACGTCTGTAATCCGAGCACTTTGAGAGACCGAGGAGAGGTAGGAGTTCGAGACTAGCTAAGCAACATAGCAAGACCCCGTTTCTACAAAAAAATGGAAAAATTAGCCAGGCGTGGTAGTACACTCCTGCAGTCCCAGCTACTCAGAAGCCTGAGGCAGGAGGCTTGCTTGAGCCCAGGAGTTGGAGGTTGCTTTGAGCTATGACGACACCACGACATTCCAGCCCAGATAACAGAGGAAGACCCTGACTCCAAAAAAAGAAAAAAAAGTGGTCAATATAGCAAGTTTGATGCTATGTGTATTTATTATTATTTTATTTATTTTTTAAGAGATAGAGTCTCCCTGTGTTGCTCTGGCTGGAGTGAAGTGGCTATTCACAGGTGAGATCCCTGATGAGCGCTGGAAACCTGCTCCATTTCTGACCTGGGCCGGTTCGCCCCTCCTTAGGCAGCCTGGTGGTCCCTGCTCCAGGGAGGGCACCACACTGATGCCGAACTTAGTGCGGACACCCGATCGGCATAGCGCACTACAGCCCAGAACTGGGCTCAAGGGATCCTCCTGCCTCAGCCTCCCAAGTAGCTGGGACTACAGGCTTGTAGGCCATTAGGTGTATTTTGCCACAATTAAAAATGGTTTTTCTTTTTAAAAGAAAGAAACTTCTAATATGATGTGCCATTATAATGGGTGGGTTATTTCGTTAGGGTGGCTTCACCCTACCCTAATACAGGGTTTTCAGATGCTAGGCAGTAAAAATAATGGCAAAGCTCCCCCTGAAGGGCTTGTCAGCAGTGAGATGGAATTTAAGGTCACGAGACTGAATGAGAGGAGAAGGCTCGAGAGGGAAGGGAGCTGATGTGGAGAGACGAGCGGACAGCTGCAGCAGCCGTCACCCGACCCAAGCTGGCCAAACAGCAGCCCTCCCTGGGGCTCTTCTCCCCGGAAGAACGGAGAGCCCACCTCTCTCTGGCACAGATGCTGCCACGGGAACCGCTCGGGAGCTGGCGGCAGCCTCGTCTCCCAAGTGGAGGAAGCCGGTCTGCAGGAGGAGAAAATGAACTGCACAGAGAGGTGAGAGATGGAGAGAGAGACCATCCCGGCTGAGTTCGGGTGCCCAGGCTGTAGACTCAGGTGCCCCCAGTGCCCCCTAACCTTCCCGAAGGGTGGCTGTTCTGCTCTTCCTTCCCTTGAGTGAGTCTCTCCAGACTCCTTCCAGGAAATTCCCATTTTGGCCCTCAGCCCCGAATTCCGCTTGGGTTTCTGTCACTTGTAACCAAAAGAGCCCCGAGTCTCCCACTGCGCTTTGCGCACCGCGAGTGCTGGGTGAGGGACGTGAACAGGTTTCCCCGCAGTGGTCTGGGAGCCTTCGGTGCTGGCGTGCTCACAGAGATGCTGGTGCAGGGCCTGAGGGACAGCTCCCGCAGCAGAGCCCTTTGTAACCCCCACACTTCCTCCTGAGGATATCGTTTCACAAGAGAGACAGAAACAGCTGCAGTTGGCAGATTGGAGCCGGCAAGTTTGCAGCTGTTCGCATACAATTGCTTAGAAGCCTCCAATGCACAGAGAAACACACACATAATCACACTGTTCAAATTATCATCATTAGCATGATACTTAGCAACCACTTGTTGCGTTTTCATCATGTTCTGGACACAATGCTGAGTGCTTTGCTTTGGTGAACATGCTTAATCTTCATCTGTTCCAATGAGGCAGGGCACACAGCACTGGCATGACCCACGAGCCCGGGAGAAAAGCAGAATCCCAGGCCCCACTCCAGACCTACTGAGTCAGAATCTGCCTTATAACCCGATCCTCAAGGGATTCTTACCCACATGTTTGAGAAGTCTTGGTGCCAGGTAGACTCCAGGATGCCCGGTTAAATTTGAACTCCAGACCAATGATGAGTAATTTTTTAGTGTAAAAATTA
Source organism: Indri indri (assembly GCA_004363605.1). NCBI lineage: Eukaryota > Metazoa > Chordata > Mammalia > Primates > Indriidae > Indri > Indri indri. The sequence continues at coordinate 5,287 of RJWJ010009907.1, read as the reverse complement.
GTATATCCCAATACTTATCCAAAAAAAGAATTATCTGTTATTTTATTTGAAATACAATATAACTGAACATCCTATAATATTTGCTAAATCTGCCAACCCTACATGGAGGACCCTGTGGATGTCTCCTGTAACATCCACTTTTCTTCACCTGTTTCCCTGGATTTCCACACCTCCTCTGTGCACGCCAAGTGCTGGGGGGTTGGGATATGAGAGGGAGGGGGACAATTCCACCTCTGCCTCAGGACCAACTGAAATCCATGCCATGATCCCATCTCTGGCTAGCACGTGACCCGAGAAGTGTTTTGAGTGGGAGCCTACAGAATATGCTCACCCTGTCTCTCCTTCTAGATAGTGGGATATGGGATGTGATGCTTGGAATGGCGGCAGTCATTTTGCCACTACAAACAGTAACAGCCTGAGGACCGAGCCCACACCACAGGGAGCAGCGAGGAAAGCATGACAGAAGACAGGCCCTTGGTGACATTTCTGAGTGACTGAATCAAATCGACCCTGAAGCTCTCCCTATCTTGGGACGTTCCTGCTGGCCATAGCTGATAAATCTTACCTTGAGTTTGAGCGAGTTGGAGCTGAGTTTTCCAGTACTTGCAGCTGAGTGCCTCCCAATTAATACGGATAGGAAACATTATTTTTGTCCCTGTTTCATGTAGGAGGAAGCTGGTGATTGGAAAGGGGAGCTTAAGTACCCACAGCCACATGGCTGTCTTGTTAATTCTAAGTTTTGTCTGACACCAAAAGCCATTCTGGTAGTCATTCTGCCGTTCGCCCAAATTGGAGAAGCTCCGTACTAATGGAAACACCTACAGCTTTCAAGCGTTCAGAGCATTTTCAAACCTACGATGTTGCTTAAAGGAGGTGGGGCAGGGATGGGAGCCTCTTGTCTGAGTGTCAGACAAGAAAACTGAGACTAAGAGCAGTTGAATGACATACTCCAGGCCACACAGTAGGGGTGGGGCTGGGATTTGAGCGCAGCCGACTGAGCTTCTCCCCAGCTCCAGGACCACTGCCCCAGGCACTGCCCTGCCCTAATGACTTTAGTCTCTCCCCAGGCTTAGAAGGAGTTTTCTAACACCCTCTCCAGCTCAAAAGCCTCCCGTGGCTCTCCATCATCCTCAGGAAGAAGTTCCCCATCTGTGAGACAAGGCTCACATCTGCCGCTGGCCATAAAACCTGGGTCTGGTCCTACCTCTGCCTCTCTCTTGCTGTGTCACTTGGGGAAAGTGCACTTGCCTCCATGAGCCTCACTTATCCCAACTGTAAAATGGGCTGATGCTTTGATCTGCTCTGCCACCTCCCAAGGGGGAGTGTGATCCCATCATTAAGCAATTCATTCATTAATTTAATGATCCACTCTCAAACATTTCATGGGGCCTGGGAACCCAAAGATGACTCATGTTCAAATCCAGCCCCCCAGGAGTCCCTACTGTGGGGCACAGGCTGGCACTGAGGTGACACTTGCTCCTTCTCATTCTTTCCCTCCCATGCTCACTGGCTCATCCAGCCTCCATTTTCCTCCCTTTATCCAATAAACAGAAGCTGAGCCTCCAGGGCACCAGGGCCTGGAGACCCAGAGATGCACCAAACCTCACCCCTGCCCTGGGGGATCCCAATGCTTCAAAGCACCATACAAAGAGAACGTTAATTATTATTTGGAGTAATAATTACAGCAGTGCTACAAAGGAGCCAAGAAGCTTTAGGAAGGTAGGAGCTAAATTTGCTGCCAAAAGAATTCTCGCCCTCAGGCCTGGGAAGTAGGGTAGGAACCTCTTTCTTTCAACTCTTATTTACTTATTCACCAGCAGGCGCTGAGCTGGGAGCTCAGCTGGGTATGGCAGGTCACCAGTCGGAGTTGGTCTTTGTATGATTGAGTTGCTCACCAGGTGGTGGGCGGAGCAGTTACAAAAAAGTAGAGCACAAGATAAAGAAAGAGGGGGCTCTGTGGGGCTTCTGTGGAAGCTCCAATGGGGCACTTGGTCCAGACTTAATGGGGTGGGGGTGGTCTGGGAAGGCTTCCTGGAGGAAGTGATATCTGATCTCCAGGGTCATATTACAATGCAATACAATGTTACCAGGTAAAGTAGTGGAGGAAGGACATTCCAGGAAGTCATTCCTTGGTTCCATTCCTTACCAATATCCACGGTGCACGTTATTAGGCCCTGTCCCGAATGGTGGTGTGCGGACACTGCACACATCAAGGTGATGTGTATGGATTCGGTTCGCCCTGTCGACCCCTGCATCCTTGGTGCACACACACTATCGTCTCATAACAGGTACCCGATGCATAGGAATTGAACAAATGATGAGGAGACAATATTGTGGTAAAATAAACTGTTTTTGTTACATGCGTGTTGAGGGGAGAAGGGAATATTCAATTTTGCACCTGGGTTGGACTATTTTATATTAGTTATTCAACGGAAGGGTAAGTAAAAATAGCTAATGTTCACTGAATCCTTACTCTCAGCCAGGCGGTGTTCTGAGTGCTTTGCATGTGTTAACTCACGAGTCCTCGCAGGAACCCTGTGACTATTCTGGTGTGCAGGCAGGATGCACGGGTGCACACGAGCGTGCATCAGTATCCCCTGGGGGGCCCGTTAAAAACTTGCTGGGCCACTGCCAGAGTTTCCGATTCAGCGGGTCCCAGGTAGGGGCCAAGAATTTCCATTTCTAACAAGTTCCCAGGTGGGGCTGCGCATTGGTCTGAGGACTGGACTTTGAGAACCGCTGCATTAGCGGAACTTAAAGGTGGGAATGTGTCGCAGCACAGTCATCAAGAGGGGAGGTGGTGCTGGGCTGACGGCCTGCGTGAGCCTTGAGCACTGCCTGTGGGCACCTGGCCAGGCAGGAAGTGGTGGCTGAAACGTTCCTCCCCATCTGCTTGCGGAGCTCCACGCCCCACCCAAGTCTGCAGTGCTCCTGAGGGTGCCCTTGTCTAAGATGCACAAAGGACTGTATAAGCTAGAGGCACTCTGGGTCTGCAACGGACCATGCAGGACTGTGCAGGCCAGGGTCGAGTGTCTGCACTGGAGGGTTTTAAGCAAGAGTGACATGACCCTATTTAAGTTTTTAAAAAGATCCCTCTGATGACGGATAAACAAAATGTCGTCTACGCATGCCGTGAACACTATCCAGTCTTAGACAGAAGGAAATTCTGACACACGCTACGACATGCATGAACCTTGAGGACATTATGCTGAGTGAAACAAGCCAGTCACAAAGGGACAAATACTGTATGATTCCATTCACATGAGGTGTTAATGTCATCAAAATCACAGAAACAGGAAATGGAATGGTGGTTGCCAGGGGCTCAGGAGAGGGAGGAATGGGGAGTTGTTGTTCAATGGGTGCAGAGTTTCAGTTTGGGAAGATGAAGAGTTCTGGAGATGGATGGTGGTGACGGTTACACAATAATGTGAATGTACTTCATGCTACCGAACTGTACACTTAAAAACCTTAAAAATGGTAAATTTTATGTTATATATATATATGTGTGTGTGTGTGTGTATATATATATATAACCACAATAAAAAAAATAAGGTCCTCCTGGCTGCTGAGTGGAGGAGGGACTGAGGGGTGGGGGTGGGAGGAGGCCACAGTGGAAGCAGGACAATGTCCGAGAGGCCATGGGGACTTAGACCAGGTGGTAGCAGCAGAGGAGAGAGCAGTGGACAAATTCTGACTCTATTTTGAAGGCAGAGCCAACAGGACTTGCTGATAGATTGGTTGCATGTGGGGAGTGATGAAAAAGGAGAACCAAGGGGCACCTTTCCATTTGGGGCCTGAACATTTGGGTGAATGATGGACTTTCTAAGGTGGCAGAGTAGTGGGAAGAAACAAGTTTTTTTGCACTGCCGGGAGGGAGTGAAAAATTCTCTCCTGCCCTCCTTAGGGTGGAGATGCCGATCCTGAAATGCAAGCGGAGATGTCAAGTAGGCCATCGGATCTGAGTGGGAACAAGATCAGCATGTTCTAGGAGCAGAAGAGGCTAGTGTGCCTGGAAGACATTAAGCAAGGACGGGAGAGGGGGCGGACAGGTGGGCCAGGGCAGGTTAGGCCACCATGGGGAGGTTAGTCAGGAAGTTCTGAGTCAGCCACTAATCGCTTGTGAAACCTGGGGGGAAAGTTATTGTCCATCCGTGAATTTGGTAAGAACAAGAACTCCGTTTAATGAACGCTTGTTATGTGCCAGCCACTGCCAACCTTTTTATGATGTGGAGTGCAGCAGGTGGAGGAGGGGAGGGGGGATTCTCCTATCCCTTACTGTGCGGAGAAGGAAACCCGCGGCGGGCTGGGATAGGACCAGCCCTGAACACTTGGCTTGCATGAGCCATAATCAGGCCAGGAACCCTCTGGATTCAGAGCTTCAACTCAACTCTTTGGATTTCTTCCCATTTCTGAGATGGAGAAACTGAGGCCCCGGGATGGGGCGGTAGCCTGGCCAATAGGCACTTCGAGGTTCTCTCCCCCAGTTCACTGGAAGGGAAACCGAGGCGAGAGACAGGGCGGTGTCAGGTCCAGGTTCGCACAGGCAGAGCCGAACCGGCGCCCCAGATCGGCCCCTCCTGAGCCACTGCTCACCCTAGAACCGGAGGGCCACCTGCTTACGTCCAGATTCCTGGCACCAACCTTGTTTACTCCTGCTCCACTGGGTAGAAAAACGAAAAACGCGACCCGTTGTCAAGGAGACCTATCCGCACTCCTGATTGGCGGAGAACTCGGGCCAGTCTCCTCCTCCTCCTCCTCTTCCTCGCCTACCAGCTTCGCGAATCCCTGCGGCCCCGCCTCCCAACTGCGGGCAGTGCCCAGCCTCCGGTCTCCACGACAACGCCGCCATGGCATCTCCGTCTCTCTGCCCGTCCCGGCACGTCTGCGCATGCCCGAGGCCCGCTCGCCGGCCCCCTGGGAAGCCCCGCATGCAATCTGGGAAACGTAGTCCGTAGCCTGCCGCGCTCCCTCCGCGACGCTTTCGCCCGCGAGGGCAAATGGGCCAGTGGTCGCGCTTCGGTGCATCTCGGGAAATGTAGTTTTGGCGCTAGCGGGAGCGCCGTGCGGGGACGGACGGGCGTGTGCGGTCGCCCCGCGAGGGCCAATGGGAAGCTGCTTTTGCCGTGATGCTTCCTGGGAAGTGTAGTTCCTGACGAGGCCGGGGGCGGGGGATTGTCGGGCGGAATGCGCGACTCCGAGTGTTGGGCTGGGGGAGGGGGGACGAGCGAGTTTGGCGCAAAGCCTGCCGGGGCATGGAGTCCCGGTGAGCTTTGTGCGCATGTGCGAG